>OW203762.1:9647168-9899446 GCA_934045905.1 Leuctra nigra
CCGTAATGTTTTTTGTGATGGGGGGGGGGGGGGGGGGGTACACGCAGTTCCCATCCCCCCTCGCCCTCTGCGGTATAAAATGCAATAATAAGAAACGTTTGGTATACACACACCTACACAGGTCAAGTAGTTGGTACAAAACTACGCTGGTCAAGCAGCTTATTAAGATGCTAGTGGAACTCAACTCCACTGGTCAAGTAGTTGATTCAGAGGTCAGTGGTACACAACTACACTGGTCAACTAGTTTACAACTACACTGGTCAAGTAGTTGATTCAGATGCGTGTGTCACACAAACACTGGTCAAGTTGTTGGAGGCGAGTGGTTACTCAACTACACTGGTCAAACTATTTGACCAGTGTAGTTGTGTACCACTGACTTCTGAATCAACTACTTGACCAGTGTAGTTGTGTACCACTGACCTCTGAATCGACTACTTGACCAGTGAAGTTGAGTTCCACTAGCATCTTAATAAGCTGCTTGACCAGCGTAGTTTTGTACCAATTCGATTTTCTCCAAAAGTAGTGACGAACTAATTCTGAAATTTTGTACACTAAATCCCAGTGCCATACACTAATTATATTGAGAATTTCAGAATTAGTGCGTTCATGGGGGGGGGGGGGGGCAAGTTCACGGACCTTGCATAATGCACACTACAAAAAGAGATGAGACACAGAGACATCAATGCTGTTTCAAATTAGACACCGAGACATCAAGGATGTTTCAAATGAGTCACTCTGCCTTTCGTTCAAGTGTCTCTCGATCGAAAAAGGTGTTTCAATGACAGGCGCAGTGTCTCAAAACCGAGATGTTAGCTAATTGAGACAATAAAAGTGTTTTATATGAGACACTTGAGTAAAATTGAAACACTTTCTGCTTTGAGACGCTTTTCCGAGACACTTGACTTGGAAATACTTTTTCGGAGACACATCACTTAGAAAAGTTGTTTAAAATTACTTCTGAGACATTGGACTTTGAAAAAATGAGGGAATATGCAAAGTTTTTTTAAAAGACGGTTACAGCAAATTATTTCTCATTAACAACATAATTGTTGGCAAAACACACATATTTTTCAAACTCAAAAGTGTACATTTTCATTCATAAATATGATTTTTTTATTTTTATTTATTTATTGATGATACAATTGAAATTCAATACAGGAAAATAAGTAATTTCTCTCCCCTTAAGTAATACCTATCCCCATAAAAAACACTCCGTGTAAAAAAACAGCCAAGTCTCTTCAACTAAAAAAAAATTATGAAATCTAAAAATTCTGCACTGAAACGTAGTGATATCAAAAAATGAGCTAAGTCAAAACTTTATTTGAAAATTAAAAAATACTTGGCGCATCGTGTGAATAAATAGCTAAGAAGTATAGGCTAGATATAAATACATATACTTATAGTATACCTACAATGCCCTAAAAAAACGATGCGCCAAGTATTTTTTAATTTTCAAATAAAGTTTTGACTTGGCTCATTTTTTGATATCACTACGTTTCAGTGCAGAATTTTTAGATTTCATAATATTTTTTTAGTTGAAGAGACTTGGCTGTTTTTTTTACACGGAGTGTTTTTTATGGGGATATCACTTATTTTTTTAGTTTATTTACACAACTTGTAAAACTTATTGGGGCAACAATGACTAATTCCTTTAAAAAAATACGCAATTTCCGAATTAGTTACTAAGAAAAATATTGTTTGGAGCTAAATATAAACTTAAAGTGATATGCCATGAAGAATTGCGAAAGCATCGTTCCAATAGGTCCAGCCGTTTTCGAGATATGGCATCACTTCCGGTTTTTAAAATGGCGGCTGAAAGCTCTTACACATTGTATTAATATGTGTTTAAATACTAATATTTCATTATAAGCCTTCTGAATATGTAGTTGGTTTTTATATAAAGGGGAAGTGAATTTAGGCAGATTTCGCTAAACTATGACATCATTTCCGGTTTCAGTAATTAGAAAACTTTAATTTCACTGTTGTTATTTCATATAAAGGACCGTCTGAATCGATTGGCGCAAATTTCGTTCCGATCGGTTTAGCCGTTTTTGAGATATGACGTCACTTCCGGTTTCAAAATGGCGGCACAAAAAATTCATAAGGGCAAGGTATCATCAGGCAGACGAGCTGTATATGTGGTGAAAATTTCGGGTAAATAGACCCAGCCGTTTAGGCTGTGGCGGAGACCGCGGAATTTATTGGAAGATGAATCGGAATCTGAATCTAAATCATTATCTGAAGAAAGCCGTACAATTTCACTGTTTGCAAGGCCCTCTAGCTCGCAAACATCATGTCATATTGTTCCCAAATTTGGTATATATGGTGGGGTGGGCCATAGCTCGAAATTAAGAGATTTCGCAACAATGTGAGATTTCCCAATTTTGAGATCCAGTAGGCCGAAAATGCCACTTTGATGCTTACAGTAAAAGTGGGTTGCTCCAGCCTTTTTAAATGAGAGTGTGCGCGCGCCGTACGACTTGGCTGGCGTGGAGCGACCGCTCCACTAGATGTCGGGGAGATGCTGAAGTAATAATTATAGTGTTCTAATGTTTCGGTTGAAACAGTTGTCAAAAAAATGAGAATAACCTGTACTAATCTAAATTAAAATCTAAATCTAAAACATGTTGACAATTCAACATGTTGTAAATTCACTAGACATTTTGGCGGGAAAATAGTATTTCTGGCAACGAGTGATGTAATATTTAATAGTAACTATGGCAACATCATTGTTGGTTGATAAAAATAACGTCAAAACGACATACAGCGTAGCCAAAATGATTTACCGCTTAAAAATTCATAACGTATTTTGCCGCCTGCTGACCAGCCAATGAGATATCCACCGCGTCTGCCCCTACCGGCAGTCCCAACAACCTCCTCGCAATTCAAACTGTCTTCAACTCTTTGCTTGAACTTGACTTGAATGTTGATCAACAAGTGAAGCGATCGTGTGTTTGTTTGCTTTTCGACGGCTGTTTTTTCAAGTTTATAGAGGTATGTACCTATTCATTGTTACTTGTGAGTTTAATCAAGTTATTGGCATTATTGAATGCTTGATGTTACATAATGAAGTGATGAATTTCTTGTAACGGCGAACGTAGCCTATTGTATCAGGTCAGTTAGGTTAGTATAATTTTCTGTTGCAATCGTTCTCTTCAATAATCATAATATTCAATTCGCTTTCTGTTTTTTTTAATTCTGTAGGTAGTACCATAGACATTGACAATGTCTATGGTAGGTAGGTAGTACAAGGCTATACAATGTCTATGGTAGCTACCTACTACTAGGTAGGTACCTTGACTAGTAGGTAGGTACGTTGACTCACATTTTCTTGACTAGGTAAACTAATGGAATATAAATTTGCAGGCACAATGAGCCGCTGTTCAACCTGTCCACCACACTGGCAAAGAAACTAACATCCCCGCAAGTACATAGAAACTGATGACAATGATTCTCAAATGGAGAAAACGCTTTTATGTCGGCCAAGGTCGTACGATGTTCCATATGAATCTCAATCCTACTACAGCGGCAGATCCTCCAAGATAGATCAAGATGTGTTGAAGAGAGAAGAGAGTTTGAGCTAGAAGAAAACCGCACCTGACAGTTGAAACTCATGGTATAGAGTGCACGATTACTCTTTTACAAATCCATGACCAAGCTCCGTCAAATGAATGCTATCGATCATGGCAACGACAAGATCTCTGTTCTCCACGGAAATTCAACTGCGGAATTCGAGCTGCGAAAACTTCAACACAACACAGGTCAGAAACTGCAGAAATTACATGTATCTTAGAACCTAAGTAGTTTTTCATCATGCTATTTTTGCAGCGCTATTTTCTATTACAGGGGGGTAATAGAAACCCCCCCACAGGGGGGGTATTACAGGGGGGGGGGGGGTATTTCAATAATTTTCTGATTTGTGTCACTAGGTACTTTAGAAGTTACCGAAATAAATTTGTTCAACCAATGAGTTTACATGTATATTATCAGTTCTAGTTAATCACGGGCGAGTATTAGTATAACCCCCCTAGTATTACCTACTTCAAACTAAAATGTAAAATGCAAAAATAGCACAAAAAGTAGCTCGCCACTCAGGCAAGTAACTGTCAAATTTTACTCGCCAAGCAGTCATTCTACTCGCCTGGGGCAAGCGGACGAGTGCTAATTTCGAGCCCTGGTAGAATTTTAGTAATGATGTAATTTATTGAGCTCATAAAATAGATACCTGTACAGTCAGGGAAACTAGATGGTTCATACTCTGCCTCTCTCTGACCCATAACATAAACATGTTTTTATATGGAGCAGAGAGAGATAGAGTATGAACCATCTAGTTTCCTTGACTATACACCATCATTCTCATCATTGATCAATATACCTAGCATCTGCAACTTCAGTGTGTGTTTTGTTCTGATTTCAGACAAAGAACAAGACATGGAGAAGGCGACGAACGATGCTGTCTCATCGGGGCCAACGGGAAGTAACGTGGAACACAAGCTGCCAACGAGAATTCTCAACTGTTTGGAGAAAAGCGGGGAGATCATTCAGCGACAGCGAGCCAGGGTAACCGAGAGGGATGACTTGCTTGCGGAGACATCGCATCCCCTCACGGCGCGCACACAGTGCTCATAGTCATCGCTGCCTTTAACAAGTAAGACTTTACTATCTTGCCGTAACAATAACTCAGAGCAGGTCCGAAGTCTTCTGCACGATTCTTTTACGGTGAGGTCAAAAGTCAGTAAATTCTGCCATCATCCAATCAATGAAATTGTGATACCTACTTCGTATTTGAAGATAATATTTCAATACCCACCTGAGACTGCATTTTTTATTGTTAATTAAATATGTACCTATAACTTAATTAGGTACAACATCCTCCCATGAGTGCAAAATAGAGAAAGGGGACTTCAGCCTTCTGCTTCTGAGTTACAGATTACCTGTTTATTATTATTGACAGGCTATCCTCGATCCAACTGTCCGCGTCGAGGTCCATGCTGGACAAGTTCAAGAAATAGACTAGGAAAATTTGATCTATGAACCTTCCTATGGTCCGTGTCACACGGAGTTGTCCGCTAAGATATTTTGAATACCCCTTGTCCGAGAGAGAGGGATGGTCTCGGAAGACCGCGCGATTGCACACAGCGACTGAGAGATGGACAAAAAACCGGTTATTTGCAATATTAGGGGCAAGTCTGGCGGACAACTCCGTGTGACACGGACCATAGTATGAACTGACGATTCCCATCTTCACGGAAAAGTACATAGTATGTCGACGAGATATATGTTATTGGATCTAGTGGAGCGGTCGCTCCACCCAGCCAAGTCGTACTGTACACTCACACTCACTCAACATACCGTAAAAGCCTAATAAACTGAGGAGCAGACCAAACACTATTACTGTAAGCAACAACATGGCATTTTCGGCCTACTGGATCTCAAAATTGGGAAATCTCACATTGTTGCGAAATATCTTAATTTCGAGCTATGGCCCACCCCACCACATGTACCTTATTTGGGAACTATACGTTATGCCGTTTGCGAGCTGGGGGGCCATGAAAACAGTGAAATTACACCACTTTTAAAACCAATCTTCATCTAATGATGATGATGATGATTCAGATATCAGGAAACACCGCTATCACCGCCACAGCCTAAACGGCTGAACCGATCGATCTGAAATTTTTACCACATGTGCACTTTTGGCGTCTGAGGTGCCTTTTTATAAAACCAACCGGAAGCCGCCATTTTGAAACCGGAAGTGCCGTCATATTTCATAAACGGATGAACCGATCGGGACGAAATTAGCGCCAAACGATTCGGACGGTCATCTATATAAAATATCAATAGTCAAAATAGACATGCACTATTACCGAAACCGAGCCAAAACCGAGCCAAAAAATGAGCCAAGTCAAATTTTATTCGAAAATCGCAAAATACTTGGCGCATCGTTTTTTTAGGGCATTATAGATATACTATGTATATGTATATATCATATGGATATTTTATATCTGGCCTATACTTCCAAGCTATTTATATACACGATGCGCCAAGTATTTTTTGATTTTCGAAGAAAATTTGACTTGGCTCATTTTTTGATATCCCTACTTTTCAGTGCAGAATTGTTAGATTTCATATTTTTTTTAGTTGAAGAGACTTGGCTGGTATTTTTAAACGAAGTGTTTTTATGGGGATATTATGTATAGATGAGTTTATTTGATTTACGGCCTACTTCTATACTATTTATATCCTCGATGCGCCAAGTATTTTTTGAAAAGTTTTGACTTGGCCAATTTTTTGATATCACTACTTTTCAGTGCTGAATTTTTAGATTTCTTAATTTTTTTTTAGTTGAAGAGACTTGGCTGGTATTTTTACACGGAGTGTTTTTTATGGGGTTGTTTATTAGAGCCAGAGAAACCATCTGTCTTCAAACAATTTTGTAAACAATTAAGTTAGATAAGTTTATGAATATTAGTTGAGCGAGCGGCTCCATTTTGCACTTTTGGACACTTGCTCAGTATTTTTTTTGTATTTGGCCCGACGGCACAGACCACAATTTCTTCCCGATAAAGCAGAAATTTTGCACACACACTTATATCATTCTAACTAGGGTTGGTTAGGCGAACCTCATATTTTTGAACCGAACTTCAAATATTTGACCCAACCGAACCTCTGGCCATTTTTACCTGCAGTGGTTTTATCACTTATTACTTAGTCACACACAAATAGCATCAAACATTGTTTTGCATGGTTTGCACAAGGGGATTTTGCATTTTATAGTTCCTTCCTTCAACATACCAACACCTTTTGAGAGCTGCCCTCCGATTGGTTCAAAAATCAAATCTCCGGATTAGTCGAAAATCAAAATGTTCCGATTAAGTTCAAATTTTGCATGGACATTAAGACTACCATTTTCTCTTATTTTAGAAGTTTTCAGCACAATCGGTAGATAATGTATAAACTTATTGACATTTTAATAGAATGTCAGAAGAGATTTTATCCACATTTCATTTCCAGTGCAACTTAGATCTGATTTTCTTTATGGATTCAGAGTGTATAGATGGCTATTCTAAGTTTCAATGAAGATCAGGTAATTTTATTGTGATCGTGGTGTTCTGTGCGTTACGATATTCCGGTTAGAGATGTTACGCGTTTTGGTGCTCGCTCATCAACGCCTTACCCAGAGCGTTTTCCTAGTTTACTATAGTGGCTATAAGGGGTTTAATAGCCATCTTGAGAAATCACCTTTGAAGCAATGTGTATATAGTTTTTCATATTTTGTATTTTTATTAATATTAAGTACCGACAACTAAGTGTAAATTTTAAATTATTCATCCATCAAATTTGTATCAACTGTTATACTGTGTCATGGCAACCATTTTATAATGGCAGTGTTTATTAATTGTAATAAAGTTATAGGTAACAAATATAAGACAGGCACTTTTCCAGTCAAATGTGTGAAATAACAAAATTTTCAACACCAATCCACCTGTGTTAAGGTGATACAAACGCTCGGCCGCTTTAAAAAATTTGAGAGAGAAAAATTGTTTCATAAGTGGGTGTAACTTTGATAGGAGGTTCACATGATCAGTCTGATTGTATATTAGTAGGTAGAACGTTATCATTTTTGCTTCTTGCGCTGTTAATTAGTCGCCGGTTTACTCAACAAAACCACTCAAAACTCTGAAATTTCCAATACGATTGGAGACCATAACCCTGAACCAATTGATCTCAAATGGTTAGATAAAAGACAAACTTAGGATTATCATTTGGCACATTTTTTAAATTAAATTTCATTCGGCACCTATTGAGTCAAGAAAATATAAAAATTTTCACCAAAAATCAACTAATTATTACTAATTAAAAAAGTGAAAAATTAAAAATGTACCAAGGGATTTAACCCTAAGTTTATATTTTATCTAATCTTGGTTAAAATTTCAAATCATTTCGTCAACCCATTTTGTATCCAATCGTATCCAAAAAAGTGCCTGCAACAAGCGGCAAAATCGCTCGCGCTTGCAGCACCTTAGCATAAGGCGGTGCCTTGGTACTAAAAGAAGTCCAAAACACTTTAACCAGGGTTGGCATGATTTTCCCCGACCCACATTTTAAACCCACGTGAAAAAACCCGTGGGTTTTTGACCAAAAGTGGGTTTTTTTCAAAAAAATCATGAAAATTAGTATCTATAGTTAATATATTTAACCAATATTTATTTCAATTTAAAACACTTCTCAAATTGATACAGAAAAGTGAATTACATCGATATTATGTAAATATTCATAAGGTTATGAAAGAGGGAAGTCCCTGATCCAATGTACCAAGGAATCCCACTCCGTCAGAACACTTTCCATTCAAAATCACTTCAAATGTTAATAATTCCAAAAATTAAATACAAAATAAACATACTCTGAAAAACCCGAAAAAACCCACTGGGCAAATTGATTTTGAAAAAACCCGGGTTTTTCCAACCCTGACTTTAACTGAAACTTAATTGATCTTTTCATTTTTTCCAGTTAGCACTTAAATAAAAAAATAGCTTCTCTTTATCTCTAATATTGACATTTTACCTATTTTTGCAGGTAAATTCAGTTATGGAGGACACTGTGTCGAAGCAGTGGAAACCTGAAAGCTGAATGCGACCTCAGCGAGGGTTTGTTCCTTCTTTACATCGCACAGTCGGTTCGGTGCCTGATTTCTTCTCCAAGTGGCCTACTGGGATCTTCCAGACTAACTACATATCCAGCTAAGGCAAAGACAGTGTCCATATTTGTGTCTGCCATTGTAACCAAATATGATGTGAATACCAATTATATTAACAAACATCAAGATTTTTGATAATGTCTTGCATTCGGTTCCATGCTTGATTCGAAATAGTTTCTTGCTTTTTACTTTTAGCCTTCATTTTGATAGGTATGCACATTTGAAAAGGAATTTAATATTTAAAATATGGACATTTTCCCTGTCATTGTATGTACTTTATCAATAAAATTGTTTGTTCAATACACTGCTTTTTGTAACTTCATGCACATTAGAAGGGTGTCTCCAATGAGACACCCTTCTAATGAGACGCTTCAGAAGGGTGTCTTCAATGAGACACCCTTCTATGTGTCTCAAGTGAAACACCTTTATAATCCTATCTGTCCAATGTTAATTTACTGTCTCATTTGAAACACTATAAAGGGTCTCAAATTTGAAACACCTAAATGGCGTTTCAAACTAGGGTGCATCTTTAGACATTGAAAGTGTTTCGTTTTGAGACGTTTTACTTTTTGTAGTGCATAATTAATAAATGCTGATAATACTTGTATCAATGAAATGGCATAGAAGCAATTACATCCTAGGTTTGCAATTTTTCATGTTGTAAGTAGATGCTTTATAAACATAATTTAATTGTTAGTGTGACTAAAACAAATGATCATTATATGAAAAATTTTAACATTTGAACGATACGTAACATTTGAACAATTCCGGACATTATGCTGTCCGGAATGAGGTAATTCCGACATCCGGACAATGTTGTCCAATTCCGGAGTGTCAGGAGAAATTCCGGACAGTTGGCAACCCTAACGGTGAGCTTCTTAAACTGTCCTTATAAAATAGGAATGTCCTAACAAAAATTTTCAAGTAATAATTTCAAGTTCTTATAAGTACAGGAGGCCCCTTAAGATATGGCATTGGACCCCTCCAGAGAGGAGGAAAAGGGGCCGACCGCCGAGAGAATGGCAAGAAGATGTAGAGGATGCGATGGAGAGAAGAAACTTGCTGGAAGATGATTGGGTGGACAAGGAGAGGTGGTGATTGGGGTGTGAGAAACAGCCTGTGCTGTAAAATACTCACAATATATATATGTATGTACAAATTATTCTGTAACAAGAATAATTAAGAGGGCTTGGTAGTGAGCGTGGCCTTGACGAGTTTTTTAATCGATTTTTATCAATATCTTTTTCCAGTGAAATTGTTAACAAAATAGGGCTATGGACGTGAATTCAGAACAGTTCAATGAAAATAATTTCATAGTTTGGAATAAGCTATTACCATTAAGAGGGCTTGGTAGTGAGCGTGGCCTTGACGAGTTTTTTAATCGATTTTTATCAATATCTTTTTCCAGTGAAATTGTTAACAAAATAGGGCTATGGACGTGAATTCAGAACAGTTCAATGAAAATAATTTCATAGTTTGGAATAAGCTATTAGTTTTATTGTGTCCAACAGGTGTTTAGAACCCGAAAATTTTCGGGTTTACTAAATTTTCGGTTTCTAAACACCTGTTGGACAAAATAAAACTAATAACTTATTCCAAACTATGAAATTATTTTCATTGAACTGTTCTGAATTCACGTCCATAGCCCTATTTTGTTAACAATTTCACTGGAAAAAGATATTGATAAAAATCGATTAAAAAACTCTTCAAGGTCAAACTCACTACCCAGCCGTCTTAATTACTAATTGGATTGGACTTTATTAACAGCAGTGGATTTTATGACATCAAACCAAGTCAGAAAACCATACCAGTAAACATGATGATGAGCGAGCATTGGCATGTGAATCACTAAAAAACTGGAATTCACTGGCAACCAATCAAAACACAATACAATTTTCTTCGCAATAATACACTCTGGATCTGGAAGAACTGAATAATTGATTCATGAGTCAAGACTTAGGTACTTTTCCAAAAATGTCTTTTGACTCTCTTTCTAAACTCATAAAAGGCAACAAGTTGAAAATGTGTATATGAGATAATGTTGGTCTTGAATCTTGATCAATGCCAAATTTGAACTCAAACAGAGCATTTTGATTTTCAAACAATCGAAAGATTATTTTTTAATCTTAAAGAGTATACCCAGGATGATTTGGCTGAAGCATTGTAAAATTCGTCCGAAGTAACAATAACTTTAAAAAAATTCAAATTGATTAGATTGGACCAACCCATCAAAAAATATATATATTTTTTAATTTGAACCAATCAACCGATTTCAAATAAAAAAGTGTCTGCATAGTACACCCGAGTTGGTCCAACATGTGTGCAAAATTTCAGCTCGATCGAAGAAACAGTGCGACCTGAATATCGTCAGTAAACAGAAAGAAAATTACAGAGGTGCGTTTGTGCCAAAAGAGGGAAAAGGAGATGCTTGCTTCGCTTGCTCAATTACTACTGTATTACCCCGTTGGATTTTTTTTTAAACATAAATTACTAAATTCACATGTTTTGAAATTGGGTTGAAAGCAAACTTAAAATTCTTTAGTCCAGTAAAAGAGCAAACTGGAAATTCCAAATTTTGAAATTGGAAAAGCACAAAATTAAATTTGCAGTTTTCACTATTCTTCACAAAAACATACAAAAAGAGTGTTTATTGAAAACTAAGTATATTTCAGAGATTTTCTATCCTTCTTTACACTGTCTATGATGTGAGATCTAATTAAATTTAAAAAGTGTGCAATAAATTACAACGGTTTGTTTTCCAGAGCCAAGTTTGTTGTACCTGTAGGGTAGTCACCCTTGTCTAGATCATCATTAAAATCTAGTTTAAATCTCCAGACAGTGTTGATCACATTTAAACACTTTCATAAGACCTTACCACTAATACAACAATATAAGAACAGGAACAAGGTAATCAAAGGAAATACAGAATTGATACTATTATCAGTTTATTGTGTAAAGACAAATTAACTTCAAAATAACTTCATGTAATTGTTTGGTATACATTCCAATAGAATTCCCCCTTGCATGGGCCTCTGAAGTTGAAACATAAAACCTTCCTTTTAAGGTAACTTTTATTGCTCCTTAAAAAACATATGTTCTCTTCAAGATGGCAGTAGCAAATCAGATGTTTTATATTGTTCTTTCAATCAGCTGTTCTGACAAACTCTTGATTGCTACTGACACCTATGCCAAATATTTGCACTATTTTCAAGTTCAGTTTTTTATGACCAAAATTGGGTATATAAGAAGATGTATTTCTCATATGAACCAGTGGACGGACAGGACTACTTGTCTTCCTTCACCCTCACTAGAAGTTAGTAAATGTTTAAAAGAACTTAGAAATCTTGAGGCATTGGTCAATCAAGCGATCCTGTATGACCAGAAAATGAGTAGACAAGTAGTCCTGTCGACTCGAGGGTGAAGGAAGACAAGTAGTCCTGTCCGTCCACTGGTTCATATGTCCTCCTTCTGGCTGATTAGAAGGAGGACATATGAACCAGTGGACGGACAGGACTACTTGTCTTCCTTCACCCTCGAGTCGACAGGACTACTTGTCTACTCATTTTCTGGTCATACAGGATCGCTTGATTGACCAATGCCTCAAGATTTCTAAGTTCTTTTAAACATTTACTAACTTCTAGTAAATTTCGGTTCTTCTTGCAAATGTTAATTTAACTTCGTTCTTACAAATTTTTCTAAGTCTTTTATATTCTTTCAACTTCAAGAAAGGGAATATCCCTCGAGTTTTACAAGTATTATTTAAATAGAGTGAAAAAATGTAACGTGTTTGTAATTTACATCAAAGTGTCGTGACATTTCTACCAACAATAAATCTTCTGATTTACAACTGATCTGCAACAAGTCTACAAAGTTCTAAGGTGAGCACATTGGTCCAGCCATCCCTCCAAAACATTCCAACATCTTCATCATCCTTTATATTCAGAATCGAGTAAACATCTTAAAGATTTATTTAATCAAGACAAGATTTTCTATTCAATTATTATCCTCAAAATCGGGAAGGGTTTTTAATTGATTATCTATTTTCTACAAACTTATATAAAAACGTTATCTACAATTACAGGCTTCACAGTCTGTACCCAACGCCCGAATTTATATAATTAGAAACCTTCGAACTTATCAAAATTAAAATTTTTAGTTATTTTTCAATAAAATAACTTGGTGTCAGAAAACAAATATTAGATCTAGTGGAGCGGTCGCTCCACCCAGCCAAGTCGTACTGTACACTCACAGTCACTCAACATACCGTAAATGCCTAATAAACCGAGGAGCAGACCAAACACTTTTACTGTAAGCAACAACATGGCATTTTCGGCCTACTGGATCATAAAATTGGAAAATCTCACATTGTTGTGAAATATCTTAATTTCGAGCTATGGCCCACCCCACCACATATACCAAATTTGGGAACAATAGGTTATGCCATTTGCGAGCTAGAGGGCCTTGAAAACAGTGAAATTACATCACTTTCATCTTCTTCTTCTTCTTCTTCTTCTTCTTCTTCTTCTTCTTCTTCTTCTTCAGATGATGATGATGATGATTCAGATATCAGGAAACACCGCTATCACCGCCACAGCCTAAACGGCTGAACCGATCGATCTGAAATTTTTACCACATGTGCACTTTTGGCGTCTGAGGTGCCTTTTTATAAAACCAACCGGAAGTCGCCATTTTGAAACCGGAAATGACGTCATATCTCGAAACCGGCTGAACCGATCGGAACGAAACTAGCGTCAAACTATTCGGACGGTCATATATATGAAAATACAATAGTCTAAACAGAAATGTACTATTACTGAAACCGGAAATGACGTCATAAAAATGAAAAATCAGACTTTAATCACCTCTCACTACAATAACTACTTATTCACAAGGTTTATAATGATACAAAACATTTATATAAACAAATTCTACGTGGAGTGTTTTCAGCCGCCATTTTGATAACCGGAAGTGATGCCATATCTCGAAAACGGCTGGACCGATTGGAACAAATCTTTCGCTTTTCTTCATGGAATATCACTTTAAGCATATTTTGGTACCAAACGCAACTTTTCTTAGTAACCAAATTGGAACTGGTTTATTTTTTTAAAGGAATTAGTCATTGTTGTTTCGATATGTGTATAAAATTGTTTAAATAAACTAAAAAAAATTGTGATATCCCCATAAAAAACACTCCGTGTAAAAATACCAGCCAAGTCTCTTTAACTATAAAAAAAAATAAAAATAAATCTAAAAATTCAGCACTGAAAAGTAGTGATATCAAAAAATTGGCCAAGTCAAACTTAATTTGAAAAACCAAAATATACTTGGCGCATCGTTTTTAAGGGCATTATAGGTATATTTTATATATTTAGGTACATATGATTTTTGGCATATACTTCTATACTAGATTAATACCCGATGCGCCAAGTATATTTTGGTTTTTCAAATTAAGTTTGACTTGGCCAATTTTTTAATATCACTACTTTTCAGTGCTGAATTTTTAGATTTTTTTTTTTTTTATAGTTAAAGATACTTGGCTGGTATTTTTACACGGAGTGTTTTTTATGGGGTATAAACTACCCCTCATAAAGGCCAATCCTACAAATGGTGTCAGAAGTGGGATCATCTTATCAATACGTTATCAGTAACATCATTTTTGTATTGTAAGTTGAAATAGTAGATAAGTTAAATTTTTTTATTTTTGAGTAATTTTTCATCAACCCGAAATCATGTCTATTCAATCAGACGATAATCTTGACGATGTTAGCAATGGTAATCTCATCGGGGAAGAGAACATAATTAATCCCGAAGTAGTTGAAGAAGAAGGAACGGTTGAACAAGCTCCTATTTTCATTCAAGGACTTGCGGAAAAACCAAACATCGGCGGTATTCTTCCACTTGTCCCTACATTCACTGGAGTAACTGGTTCTGTTAAATCTACGGAATTCATTAAAGCAATTAATGCAGCAGGTGATTTAGGAGGATGGGACGACCGAATGAAAGTGACAATTTTGAAATTACGTTTATCAGGTCCCGCGTCCGATTTTCTGAGAAGTAATCCGGAATTAGAGAAAAGTACTTGGAAAATAGTCAGCAAGGCACTGATTACATGGTATAAACCTGAATCACTTTCTGATGATTTAGTCCAAAGCTATTATAAGACCTGTCAAAGGCCTGGGGAATTGGCTAAAGAATTTCTGATAAGGTTGAAATTAGCAGGAATTATGGTCTGTGAGGCTAAAGGTCTGAAACCGGAAGAAATTAAAATCACCCGGGAATTAATTAATCGGAGTTTGGTTCGCGTTTTCATAAACGGTTTGCGTCAAGAAAGTGGAAGTGCTCAAATATCTCTGCACAAGCCGGCAACAATCGAAAAGGCTTTAGAATTGGCTATGGATGTTGAACAGCTACAAAAAGCTAATAAAACACGGGTCAATGTTTTGCAAACCGGTATGATTCTAGCAATTCTCATCAGAAATTCAATAATGGACAAAATTCAAGAATGAGGGAAAATCAAACGTCTTCATTCAGTCAGAATTCTAACTCAAGAAACAATTCGCAAAATTCGAATTTCCGGAATAATTCATCTCGCCAAAATTCCTTTGCCAATGATTCATCAAGTTCAGTAACTTGCTTTGTTTGCAATGGGTTTGGTCATTTCGCAAACGTATGCCCATCTTCTCGTGGAAAAGATCAGAATGTGAACAATTCAAACAGCCGGAAAAATGAGCGATCTTCCTTTCCTCAGAATCAGTCTCGAAATTCGTATAATCCAGTCGTTTGTAGATATTGCAAGCGACCTGGACACAATTTGGAGGAATGTTTTAAAAGGCAAAGAAATAACGAAATGCAAAGTTCAAATAGTTACTACCAGTCTGCTGGTCAACAACAAGGTTACAATCGTGCGAATAATCAATTTCCTCAGTCACCTCAGTCAAGTCGTTCATCATTTCCTCAGTCAAGATCTAATCAACCGATCAATCAAGATTACTCAAATCAGTCTCAAGTCGTACCTTCTAATCCACTATTTACGCGGACAGTCACTGCACCCGAAATACCTGTTCAGTGGAATCAAAACCAAAATCAAGTCCAAAATTGGAATCAGCCGCAATTCAATTCGCAATGTCAACCTCAGCAAACACTTCAGAATTCCAATCAAGAAAATCAGGCTAATAATACGCGATCTTATGCTGAAGTTGCTTCCATGAATGGAAATGGTGCAATTAATGGCTCTCAACAGTCAGAAGATTATAAGAATAAGAGTTTTGCTAACAAGCCAACCCACAGTCAGACGATGGGGTTTCGCAAAACTCAGGGGTTTACCTCGGATTAACTCAGGAGAGTTTAATCAATTCCTTGCGACTTCTGTCTAACAGAAGTAATTTTGAGGTGCGTGAAGTTGACCCCCCCCACCCCAGCACAAATTCTGGGACCATGCGCAAAAATTTGTGCCCAATTTGTGCTACAACCCTGTAAATTTTTAGAATTTGTGCTCTGCTAGTTTCCGAGATATCAACCCTTGAAAGTGGGGGGGTCAACTTCACGCACCCCCCCCACCCCAGCACAAATTCTGGGACCCGGCGCAAAAATTTGTGCCCAATTTGTGCTACAACCCTGCAAATTTTTAGAATTTGTGCTCTGCTAGTTTCCGAGATATCAACCCTTGTAAGTGGGGGGGGGGGGGGGGGGGGGGGGGTCAACTTCACGCTCCCCCCCCCCCAGCACAAATTCTGGGACCCGGCGCAAAAAATTGTGCTCAATTTGTGCTACAACCCTGCAAATTTTTAGAATTTGTGCTCTGCTAGTTGTCGAGATATCAACCCCTAACGGGGGTGTGGCTCCCCCCCCCATGTCTTCAAAAATTCTGGGACCCGGCGCAAAAATTTGTGCCTAATTTGTGCTGCAACCTTGCCAAATTTTAAAATTTGTGCTCTGCTAGTTTCCGAGATTTCAACCCCTAAAGATGGGGGGAGGGTCAACACGCTCCCCCACCCCCCCATGTCAGCACAAATTCTGGGACCCGGCGCAAAAATTGGTTAACAGTACCCAGCTGTCTCTAACTGTCTCCAACTGTCCGCAACAATATCCAACTGTTTCCAACTGTCCGCAACTGTCCTCAACTGTCCCCATCTGTGTCCAACTGTCCCCAACTGTTTTTAACTGTCCCCAACTGTCAACAACTGTCAACAACTGTATCCAACTGTCTCCGCTACTATCTTGAACTGTCTCCAAGTGTACCCAACTGTACTCAATTGTCTCTAGATGTCTCCAACTTTCCCCTACTGTCTACAACTGTCCCCAACTGAACCCAACTGTCTCCAACTGTCCGCAACTGTCCTCAACTGTACCTAATTGTATCCAACTGTCTCAAATGTCTCCCCAACTGTCTCCAACTGTCTCCAACTGTCCGCAACTGTATCCAACTGTTTCTAATGTCTTCCCAACTGTCCCCAACTGCCTCCAACTGTCTAAACCTGTCTCCAACTGTCTCCAACTGTCTAAAACTGTATCCAACTGTCCGAACCGTCCCTAACTCTCCCCAACTGTCCCTAACTCTCCCCAACTGTCCCCAACTGCCTCCAACTGTCTCCGCAACTATCTCGAACTGCCTCCAACTGTCCCCAACTGTCCCGAAATGTACCCAACAGTCTCCAGATGTGTCCAACTTTCTCCTACTGTCTACAACTGTCTCAAACTGAACCCAGCTGTCTCCAACTGTCCGCAACTGTCTTTAATTGTATCCAAATGTCTCTAAATGTCTCCCCAACTATCTCTAACTGTCCCCAACCGTCTCCAACTCTCCCCCACCGTCTCAACTGTCCCCCACCATCTCCAACTGTCCCCAACTGTCTCCAACTGTCTCCAACTGGTGGTGACAGTTGGTGGTGACTTATGGTGGTGACAGTTGGGGACTGTTAGGGACTGTTAGTGACAGTTAATGACAGTCGGGGGCAGTTGGAGACAGTTAGAGACAGTTGGGAGAGTTGGGGACAGTTGGAGACAGATGGGGACAGTTGGGGACAGTTCGACCAGTTGGAGACAGTTGGGGAGACATTTAGACACAGTTGATTCAGTTGGAGACAGTTGCGGACAGTTGGAGACAGTTGGGTTCTGTTGGAGACAGTTGTAGACAGTAGGGAAAAGTTGAAGACATCTGGAGACAGTTGGGTACAGTTGGGGACAGATGGGGACAGTTCGAGCTAGTTGCGGAGACAGTTGTTGACAGTTGGAGACAGTTGGAGACAGTTGGGGACAGTTGGGGACAGTTGAGAAGAGTTAAGGACAGTTGCGGACAGTTGGATACAGTTTTAACCAGTTGGAGACAGTTAGAGACAGTTGAAGACAGTTGAGGACACAGATGGGGACAGTTGAGGACAGTTGCGGACAGTTGGGTTCAGTTGGGGACAGTTGTAGACAGTAGGGGAAAGTTGGAGACATCTAGAGACAGTTGGGTACAGTTGGAGACAGTTCAAGATAGTTGCGGAGACAGTTGGAGACAGTTGTTGACAGTTAAGGACAGATGGGGACAGTTGGAGACAGTTGGGGACAGTTGAGAAGAGTTTAGGACAGTTGCGGACAGTTGGATACAGTTTTAACCAGTTGGAGACAGTTAGAGACAGTTGAAGACAGTTGAGGACACAGATGGGGACAGTTGAGGACAGTTGCGGACTGTTGGAGACAGTTGGGTTCAGTTGGGGACAGTTGTAGACAGTAGGGGAAAGTTGGAGACATCTAGAGACAGTTGGGTACAGTTGGGGACAGTTGGAGACAGTTCAAAATAGTTGCGGAGACAGTTGGAGACAGTTGGGGACAGTTGGGGAGAGTTAGGGACATTTGCGGACAGTTAGATACAGATTTAACCAGTAGGGGACAGTTAGAGACAGTTGAAGACAGTTGGGGACAGTTAAAAACAGTTGGGGACAGTTGGACACAGATGGGGACAGTTGAGGACAGTTGCGGACAGTTGGAGACAGTTGGATACAGTTGCGAACAGTTGAAGACAGTTGGAGACAGTTGGGTACTGTTACCCAATTTTTGCGCCGGGTCCCAGAATTTGTGCTGACATGGGGGGGGGGAGCGTATTGACCCCCCCCCCCCCCCCATCTTGAGGGGTTGAAATCTCGGAAACTAGCAGAGCACAAATTCTAAAATTTGGCAAGGTTGCAGCACAAATAAGGCACAAATTTTTGCGCCGGGTCCCAGCATTTTTGAAGACATGGGGGGGGGGGGAGCCACCCCCCCTTTAGGGGTTGATATCTCGACAACTAGCAGAGCACAAATCAAAAAATTTGCAGGGTTGTAGCACAAATTGAGCACAAATTTTTGCGCCGGGTCCCAGAATTTGTGCTGGGGTGGGGGGGGGGGGGGGGGGGAGCGTGAAGTTGACCCCCCCCCCCACTTTCAAGGGTTGATATCTCGGAAACTAGCAGAGCACAAATTCTAAAAATTTGCAGGGTTGTAGCACAAATTGGGCACAAATTTTTGCGCCGGGTCCCAGAATTTGTGCTGGGGGGGGGGGGGGGGGGGGGGGGAGCGTGAAGTTAACCCTCCCCCCCCACTTTTAAGGGTTGTTATCTCGGAAACTAGCAGAGCACAAATTCTAAAAATTTACAGGGTTGTAGCACAAATTGGGCACAAATTTTTGCGCATGGTCCCAGAATTTGTGCTGGGGTGGGGGGGGGGGGTCAACTTCACGCACCTGTAATTTTGTGCAAGAGGGAGATAAACCTAATGTACAGAGTTTTATTGTAAATCCGTTCAATTCAGAGAGAATTCCTTACGTCATGCTTTTCGATAGTGGAGCCTAAGTAAGCTTGATCCACGAATCGATCATTAGAAAAGCGAATATTCCTATTAATCAATTTGAGAGACCTATCTATTCTGTAACCGGTAATTTGTTACCAATTCTTGGATATTCTGTTGTTCAGTTACAATTAGGTAATAGTAGCACTTATCCCTATAATTTTGTTGTCTGTGAGGACAGTTTGGATACTGGGAATTATGTCGGTTTAATTGGATATAATTTCATTTCTCACTATAGTCTAATCCTTGACACCAAGAATAGGTGTATTCATCAAGAAGAAAACATCATTCCCTATGTTGATACTGTGAGCAGAGATCAGTTTTTCAATGTAGTCGAAAGCCCCATAAAAACAAGTAGCGTTAGTACTAGTGATAAGTCAATTCAAGTAGATTTAGATAGAGATGGTAATCACCTAATAGATACTATGGTTCGTCCGAATATTAGGAAGAATGAGTTAAGTTTTGGTGAAAATCAATTGTTAAAGAACAAGTTGTTTACTGTTTTGACAATGTATCCTCTTATGAACATGTGTCTAGGTCAAAACTTTATCAGTCACATCCTCCAGTTGACATTTCTACAAAGTTCAAACTAGTAGAAATTAAAGGAGATTTGTTCAATTTTCCTGATAATGTGTCGCTAGCACATGCGGTTTCACGCGATTTCAAAATGTCTCGCGGTATTGCCTTAGATTTCAAGAATCGCTTCGGCAACGTCGATCGTTTGCGAAAGTCGATCCAACACAAGAATTCAAGAGTAGCTTTTCTGAGAGAAAAGCAACGATTCATTTTCTATTTAGTTACGAAGGAACGTTTCTTTGAGAAACCAACCCTTCTTAGTTTAGAGGAGGCCCTTGTCAATTTGAAAATGCTATGTATTCATCATGAGGTTAAACAACTAGCCCTTCCTACAATAGGATGTGGATTAGATGGATTTCTTTGGATCCATGTTCGACCCATCTTGATTCGAGTTTTTCAAGACACCAACATCCAAATAACCGTGTGTCATTGGCCCCTTTGTCCAGACCTTCCAGTGGTTTTGCCCACTCAAATAGATTCTAAGTTAGGGAAGAATTCAATGACTAATTCACCCCTATTTATGCAGGAAAACAAGAAAGAAGTTAGGGTATCGAAGCGGCCACTTCCGTATTCTGACGATTTCAACGTCCCTTCCTCATTAGTAGGGAGTGTTCAAATAGATGATTCTATCTCAGCAGAGAATGTGCACAATTCCCCAGCTGTGAAAAATCTCTATAGTCAGGAAAATTCAAGTCAACAAGTCAAAAGAAATGTGTCTTTTGATTTTAATTCTAATTCATGTAAGTTTATTCTAGTGGATACTCCTCTTAAGCCTTTGTCTCATTTGAAGTATTCTAATCTTGCCAGGAGTGCAAGTCCAGTTTATCTTGCCAGTAGTGCAAGTCCAGTTCATCTTGCCAGTAGTGCAAGTCCAGTTCATCTTGCCCGTAGTGCAAGTCCAGATTATCTTGCCAGTAGTGCAAGTCCAGTTCATCTTGCCAGTAGTGCAAGTCCAGATTATCTTGCCAGTAGTGCAAGTCCAGTTCATCTTGCCAGTAGTGCAAGTCCAGATTATCTTGCCAGTAGTGCAAGTCCAGATTATCTTGCCAGTAGTGCAAGTCCAGATTATCTTGCCAGTAGTGCAAGTCCAGTTCATCTTGCCCGTAGTGCAAGTCCAGATTATCTTGCCAGTAGTGCAAGTCCAGATTATCTTGCCAGTAGTGCAAGTTCAGTTCATCTTGCCCGTAGTGCAAGTCCAGATTATCTTGCCAGTAGTGCAAGTCCAGATTATCTTGCCAGTAGTGCAAGTCCAGATTATCTTGCCAGTAGTGCAAGTCTCCTTGCCTGCTTGTCTCCAAAAGGACTCAGCCTGGAGAGCCCAAAGAGTATCGGCTAGTAGTGGACTTCAGAAAGACTAATTTACATATCATTCAAGAATCTACACCTTGTCCAAGAATTTCAGATGTTTTAGATCTCCTTGGTGGAGCTAACTACTTCTCGGCTATAGATTTACATGGAGCTTTCAATAACATTCCTATAGCAGTTGAAGATAGACCCATTACAGCTTTCTGTACAGCCTCAAACCTTTATCAATTTTGTCGCTCTCCGTTCGGACTTTGTACGAGCCCCGCGAATTTTCAACGACTCATCAATTATGTGCTTCAGGACGTGCTGAACAATGACTGTGTTGGATATCTTGATGACGTTGTAGTCTTTTCTAAAACAATAGAAGAACACGTTACCAAGTTGAAACTCGTATTTGAACGTCTCGAAAAAGCCGGATTGAAGATAAAACCATCAAAGTGTTCTTTCCTCGTCAAAGAATGTGTATTTCTTGGCCATTCCATATCCAGTAAAGGAGTTGGCACAAATCCACGATTAATTGAGTCAGTGATGAACTTTCCACAACCCAAGACTATTGGTCATGTTCGAACTTTCAATGGACTTACTTCCTATTATCGAAAGTATGTTAAGAATTATGCAGAGATTGCTCAAATTCTCACTGATTTAACGACTAAACTTGCAAAATTTGTTTGGTCACCAAAACACTCAGAAGCATTTAATACTTTGAAAAATGCATTATGTACTGCTCCGATTCTAGCATATCCTCGGTTCGATATGCTGTTCATTTTGACTACAGATGCGAGTGGCATTGGAATAGGTGCTATTCTGTCTCAAAACATCAATGGAGAAGAGAGACCTATTGCCTATGCAAGCCGGAAATTACGACCAAATGAAAAGAATGATCAAACTACCGAGCTCGAACTGCTAGCTCTAGTATACGGTGTCAAACAATTCCATGTCTATCTCGCAGGAAAACATTTCCTTGCTCAATCGGATCATCGCGCACTTCAATATCTTTTGAAACTTCCGAGTCACAGTTCACGACTCACTAAATGGACATTGTTTTTGAGCCAGTATTCGTTTGATCTCAAATATATTCCAGGAAGTAAAATACCACATGTGGACAGCCTTTCTCGCATTCCAGTAACTGAAGATGATCTTCCACAGCAAATGTCTAGTTCCGAAATTTGTAAATCTCTACCAGAAGTTGAAAATCCAAATTTGGAAAATATTCAGAAAATTTACAAGTCTTCAAAAATCCAGAGAAAAGGATCACTTTCCAAAAATAGCAAGATTCAAGAAATGGAAAGTCAGCTTTTGTTGAATGAGAAAGCATGCAAAGAAGAAGAATCTTCTGTCATTAGTCTACCTCTTCAAGAGTCAATATCATTTAATGTTAAAAATAAAAATGGAATTTTCCATGAAGACACTGCTTCAGCTTGCGAAACTAAACCTTGCATTTCTGTCAATCAAAATCCACTCAAGTTAAATTTAATCAGAGAAGAATTACCCTTTAAACCAGTTATGGATAGATTTTATATCAAGAAACTTCAAAGAAATGATCCAGATCTGTCTAATATTATCAATAAACTTTTAATTGATAATTCTTGTGATCCAATTTACTCACTTGATAATGATGAGATCTTGTATAAGGTCAGGATCCCTCCGGAACGACACGATCTACTCGTAGTCCCTAAGGCAATGCAAAATCACATTATGACAACATTTCACTCATTACCTGGTTTCGCAGCTCATTCAGGAATCCATCGGACTCAACAACTGTTAAAATCTCGCGTTTATTGGAAGGGAATGCATAACGACATTGAAGAATTCATCAAACATTGCATCAGTTGCCAATCGTCCAAACGCCCAGTTACAAGTGAGCGACCTCCGTTACAACGATTTTCCGAACTCTCCGGTCCAGGTATTCGATATAGTGTCGATATTTTAGGACCCCTTAAAACTACTAAGAAGCAAAATCGCTACATCTTAAGTATGGTGGATCATTTTTCTAAATGGGTTATTCTCGTTGCACTACCTAATCAGTCTGCTCAAGCAGTAGCTGCTGCAATAATCGACCGTCTAATTGCCGAACATTCTACGCCTCTAGAACTCGTTACCGATAGAGGTGGGTACTTTACTTCAAATTTATTCAATGAGGTGTGTAAGATCTTATCTATTCGACATATTTGTACTTCAAGCTACCATGCATCGAGTAATATGATTGAACGTTACCATCGTACCATCCGGACCATGTTAAGTCACTACACACACGAGAAAGATTGGGATTTGTTATTGGGAATGATTCAGTTTGCTCTACGTACCAACATTTCAAAGTCCAGTGGTGAAAGTCCATTCTTTTAAACCATGGTCGAGATCCTCAGCTCCCGTATGAATCCGTTCTCGCACCGAACAAGTCAGCAACCGAAGAACCTGTGAACGAGTTTTCACAACGATTAGTCACCAGGTTACAAGTAGCATTCACGTTGGCTAGAGAAACATTAAAGAAGAACGTCGAAATACCTACGTGAAGAATATTACAATAGGAAGTCTAAAGATGTAAAATACGTTCCAGGAGATCTCGTTTTCGTTCACACTCCGGTATACGATAAAATGAGTGGACGAAAATTCAGCAAGTATTTTAGTAAAGGACCTAGTCGTATTCTATCCGCAAAATCTAAAGTTAACTTCGAAATTAAAGATCTGCAAACAGGGAAGATTCAAACTGTTCACTGTGCACGTTTAAAACCATTTAAATCATTCAAACCAGAAGAATATGATGACAATTTGCATCTCATAAATGATGGTTCCAGCACAGAGGGTGATGATGACATAACCTCCCCTGACAACATATTACATCCACTTGTCTCGGAATTCCAACAGGATGCTTACGATCCCGACGACGATATCATTTATTTTTCAAGAAATGTAAATAACAATAATCAAGACAAACCTGAGATAAATAACACCAATGTCACATGTCATCAGCAGAATGTAAACAATAGCAGCCATCTTGGTTCAGCAACAGCGTTGCCAAATGAAGCGCCATCACCACCTGGTTCACCTGTAAGAGAAGAATCAATCATTAACTCAACCGCTGCGGATGGAAGTTCACAAATCAATAGTTCAATCAATCACAGTATAAGTCAAGACAGCCCAATTACCTTATCTGCGAATCTAGCTTCATCGACTCCTTTACCGACCGAACCAGGAACGTCTTCTTTTTCTCTTGAAACGACACGAAATCCCGACTTTTCTTCTGGTCTCTCGATCTCTTTCGACTCAATGTCCTCAGACGAGCTTGCAGAGCCTCCCCTTCAACCGTTAGATCGTCAACCTCACCAAAATTATAATTTACGAAATCTCCGTGTCCATAACTATGCTTATTATCCACCTTCGGATAAGCGTTATACCGATAAGCCAGAATAAATTTTCTTATTTTTTTTATTTTATGTTTATTTCGTCTACGGTTATAAAACATTTCGTACTTTCTATGCAAGAATATGTTTTGTCAAATATTCTCTATATTCACTTCTCTACTTCCATGATTTAACAATTTACATTGTTCCTTCCTTTCTCTATTTTTTTCCAATTCTACCTATAACCCAATGGCTACCATTACAATCTTCCAATGTGCATAATCATCAATCCAGCTGGTCAACGAGAAATCATCAATTCAACCATGTACATTGTTTTAGAGTGTCTCCAACTCAACTACAAATTCAAGTATTTGGACATGGCATCCACCCGATGTCTGAAGTGAAAGTACATGATTCAAAGTACTCCTGTGACGAAACGACCAGCCAAGAATATTTTGGTAATTACCATAAACATTTCAATAAACATTTGTGTTCTCCTCAAAATCAATTATTTTTCGTTACAAATCGTGAGGATTTCCTATGCATGTTCAAGACTAAGTGTTTAATTGTGGGCTATTTCTGCCTTTTTGCATATTGAATATTTGCATATTTTTCACATTGTATTTTTGATTGTATTCCTTTTCATTGCTATTATCAGCTATTATTTTGTATCTCATGTTAGTAGCATATATATTACGTATTCATGATGCTTTAATAATTCATCACAACTCTGATGCTCTTTGTTTTGTTCATTTGATTAATTTTATTGCCATTTCATTTCACTGTGTCGTTATACGGAGGCTGATGCTCCTATCTAATACCTATGTTGTGTTCTCAACACATTCTTATTTTCTTATGTTCTTGCTTAGGTACTCTAAGGTACTCTAAGTACTAGGTACTCTAAGGTACTTGATAATGTATTATTGGAAGTTAGGTTTATGGATTCATATTGATCTACTCTCATCTAGTTCATTCATTATTTATATGGAATTATTCTGCAATATTCTTTAATTATTCAATCAATAATTTATTTAGTAATCAATTAATTTTATTGTTTTTTTTGTACACATGTTTTACATTATTTGCTTTCTTTCATGTTTGTAATAATTGTAGTATTACGCAACTAATGTCTCACACGGCATTGTCTTAGCCGAGGCGATTTATTCATTTATTTATATTTATTCTACATGTAATCATTTTTATTATTATTTTTCTTAGGTATAAATATTACTATTATTAGTTTTATTATTTATTGTACATATAACTGTCATTGTAAACATTGTGACTTGTAAATATTTCTGACTTTGTCATAACTTGTACATACATTCTTGACGATACCCATACATGTATTATGTACTTGTCCACGGGATGATAATAAAATACAATACAATACAATATCTTTTTTTCTCCTAATCAATTATTTAGTTTTTCTATATTCAATGGTTGTATAGACGTACGCCTCACAATATCATGGTATAATTTTTTGTATCAATTCCCTTTTGTTCGAGAAATAAGGAAGACGACGATTTCCATGAAGATTTCTGTCGGCAACTATTAGTTGATTGCGTTGCAAAAGATTGTGCTATGCAAAACGTCAAGAATACATTCTCAATCCAGATATTTCAAGATAATTTTATTCCTGTTTCAACATTCTGGAGTATTATGATGTTTTACCAACGTTGTAATGAATATTCTCACATGAATTATTATCATGTTTCATTCTTCGGAGTTCTAATTCATCTACAAAAACTCTAGATGGTACGTTATTTACGAATCGCATTCTACAAGTTGCTTTACGTCATCATCAAGCAAGAAAATATTAACATTTCGGGAAAACAATAAGACAGACTTGTTTGCTTTCCTATGCATATCTACTTGAAGATTGCACTTGCGCAAATGAGGACATCGCAAGTACACAAAGCACGAAACGGAATTCATTCGTCAAGAAGAATGAATAATTTTGACTCCAAGTTAAAAACGCTCGCAAGTTCCGAAAATTGTGGTTTAAATAATGTGCCGCGTCAACACTGTACACTGTTGTCAGATCCTTGCGCATGCGCCCTTGATCACCTTCGTAAGTTCGTCGCCGTCAAGAAAATATTCAAGATGTCAGCGTCCATGGTTAAGGTTTTGTTGACAAATAAATGTCACATCACAACAGTTCAGAAATGGTTCAGATCTTACAGTACCTACCTAATTCATATTTTACCGTTGTGTAAAACGGTTGTCTTTACATCACTTTTAGTTTCTATATTTATTTTGTGTGAGGTGTTGTATGTGAGTCATGTCATGCTTCAAACTTTTGTTTACCTCGGATATTCGTATTCTTATAATCCATGCTAGCTCTACGTTATTATTTCTTATTGCTTTACATATTGGTTCATTAGTTATATTTACATATTTTCATTAATCAATAATTATGTTCATCTTTTAGTGATGGTTTCAGTTCAGTTTAATTTTGTCATTCTAACCTCACTACAATATGCTCTATGTTCATGACTTCTTTAAATTTGGCACTGTATATTCATGTTTCAATATTAACCTAATTATTGTTTTTCTCTGTTCACTAATTTCACTGGTTTCTTTATCTTTCTCACCAATTTTGTTTTCATCTTACTTGATTTTGTCTGTATTCTATTTGGTCTTTCAATATATTTCAGTCTGATCCCGTGGTCACCGTGTTACAACTTCCCCAATGGCCTCGAGATCAGACATCTCCTGCGCTGACTACCAACACTCGACTACGCGACTGCCACGTCCTTCGCCAGTAATATGGTCCGAGTCTACACAGCGTTCTACCGGCCGCCATCTCAACTCATTCGATCTACCGGCCATTCAAGCACCTATTCTGCATCTACCCTGGATTACCGAGTTTGAAGAATTTTCTATATTTTGACATTTATGACTTTTGGTGTTCGTCACTGTTCAAATTTGGTATTTTGATATTTTCGATTTTAATGATTCTCAATTTTTTTTCAAAGCTCAGGTAATTTGTAAATTACCTTAGCTTTGTTTTATTGGTGGAAGGTCTTGTAGGGTAGTCACCCTTGTCTAGATCATCATTAAAATCTAATTTAAATCTCCAGACAGTGTTGATCACATTTAAGCACTTTTATAAGACCTTACCACTAATACAACAATATAAGAACAGGAACAAGGTAATCAAAGGAAATACAGAATTGATACTATTATCAGTTTATTGTGTAAAGACAAATTAACTTCAAAATAACTTCATGTAATTGTTTGGTATATTTTCCAATAGAAGTCTCCCTTGCATGGGCCTGAAGTTGAAACATAAAACCTTCCTTTTAAGGTAACTTTTATTGCTCTTTAAAAACATATGTTCTCTTCAAGATGGCAGTAGCAAATCAGATGTTTTATATTGTTCTTTCAATCAGCTGTTCTGACAAACTCTTGATTGCTACTGACACCTAGGTATGCCAAATATTTGCACTATTTTCAAGTTCAGTTTTTTATGACCAAAATTGGGTATATAAGAAGATGTATTTCTCATATGAACCAGTGGACGGACAGGACTACTTGTCTTTCCTCACCCTCGAGTCGACAGGACTACTTGTCTACTCATTTTCTGGTCATACAGGATCGCTTGATTGACCAATGCCTCAAGATTTCTAAGTTCTTTTAAACATTTACTAACTTCTAGTAAATTTCGGTTCTTCTTGCAAATGTTAATTTAACTTCGTTCTTACAAATTTTTCTAAGTCTTTTATATTCTTTCAACTTCAAGAAAGGGAATATCCCTCGAGTTTTACAAGTATTATTTAAATAGAGTGAACAAATGTAACGTGTTTGTAATTTACATCAAAGTGTCGTGACATTTCTACCAACAATAAATCTTCTGATTTACAACTGATCTGCAACAAGTCTACAAAGTTCTAAGGTGAGCACATTGGTCCAGCCATCCCTCCAAAACATTCCAACATCTTCATCATCCTTTATATTCAGAATCGAGTAAACATCTTAAAGATTTATTTAATCAAGACAAGATTTTCTATTCAATTATTATCCTCAAAATCGGGAAGGGTTTTTAATTGATTATCTATTTTCTACAAACTTATATAAAAACGTTATCTACAATTACAGGCTTCACAGTCTGTACCCAACGCCCGAATTTATATAATTAGAAACCTTCGAACTTATCAAAATTAAAATTTTTAGTTATTTTTCAATAAAATAACTTGGTGTCAGAAAACAAATATTAGATATAAACTACCCCTCTTAAAGGCCAATCCTACAGTACCTTCTTAGACCGTAGTTGTACCTCAATTATCTCAGAACTACCTATGCAACGAGCCGAGTTAGTGACTTTCGGCAGAAGGCAGAAGATTTCTGCTTTTCATTACAACTGGCCACCAGAACACCCTGGAGAGAAAACAAACCCAACCATTTATATACAAGATATTGAGGTGAGATGTATTTACTTTTCGATATTACTTTTGACAGCTATTCCAAAATACACTTTGGTTGCCAATTTTTAGCAATGGACTATTACTCAAGTGAAAAATCAACATGTCTAATTAATTATCGATAACTTGGAAGATATGAAAGTAACATGTCGAGTCGAGTAGGTATATTAGTGAACAAATGACAGGTTGATGATGGATGCATTTACAGTTTAGGTTTTCCAACACCAAAACTAGTCCCAGCCAGGAGGCCAATTCTGGAGCTTTTACGTTTTCATTGTTTAAAATTGAAAAAGTAAACGTTTGTTGCCAGATCCGATACATCCTCTCGCCTTTAGTAATGTTGGTATCAAAACAAGTGGTGTTGGTGCAGTTTGTTCCCTGGTAGAATAAGTATGCTGATGAAAAAAAAAAAAACTCAGCATCACACAGGAACTTCTAATTGTAAAGTCCGTCTTACAATTGCAGCATATGTTGTGGAGATGTTCTGGTTGTGGCTTGTTGCTCATCCCCAGAGCAAGTAACGTTAACTTTCTTTCTTCACATTACTTTCAAACCATACATAATCTAAATGTTTGTCGTTCCATGTGCAAAAATGACGAGTGGATTCAGTGGACAATGTCATGCTCACAGCCGTCTGTACACTCGTCGTTCGTTCTTCCTCCTGTGAGCTGCCCGTTATCCGAGGAAAAATTGTAGTTCCCCACCTGCCGTCCCGGGAAGGGGCCGCCACCGTCGAATGCGCGAATATTGAATATAAGTGTATCAGTCCTCAGTTGTATCAAGATTCAGGTGAAACTGAAGACTGTCCAATATAACTCATTAATAAATTCCCTGTGAAGAGTGTAAGCACACTCAGTCTCACGACTGGAAGCAGATTTTCATGAGAAAAATTTATTCTTAACGATCTGTGAATTTGATTCCAATTTCCGTCCTATCTGATTGAGCATCATTGTTCAACCTGTCAGACAATCAAGGAAAACCACAGTTCCGATTGCTGTGGTGAGTCTTGACCGAACACTTGACCAATTTCTTCCTTCATGCGGTCTTTTGATATGTTTGAAAGAATGCAAATGAATTACTCCATTTGTTTTGAAATCACCTTAATTATCAACTAATAATATAGGAAGGTACATTTTGTATAGGTAGGTAGGTATTAGATACCTGATCTAGAAAGTTAATTAGTAGTAATGGAAAGAACCGGATTGGCTTATAGATTTGATGGCATCATCCGATCCCGATTAAGTCTAGGTATACTAACAATACTAACTCCATTTCATTGATTGATAGTAACAAAGTTTGAATTGCAATGCAAGGAGCGTTACAGTCCATAGTCAAGGAGCCTGCCAAACAATCCTTTACCTCCAAAATACACTTTTTACTTTGGCCAAGTGACCCAGAGCCTGATTCTATATAACTGCGTTTCTTTTGACTTTCCTTACCACTTTGCATTGAGATAATAGAATCCCGTCTTATAATCCTGGAAGCTAGAATTATGGATGCAAGAAAGGAGTTCTAACATCAAAATAGGGTGGCAACCTAACCTTTATTTTGTCAACCCAAGGGTTTGAAGATTTCTTCAGTTACCACATACCTACCTACTTTCAGTACGTTCTCTAGGTACCATATTATTCATGTATTCCCAAAAAAAATTACAACATTAACTCCATTGCAGCTCTAATTTATTATTAAACATGATATAATTAGTAGGTAGTCAAACTTGTTGTCTGTTGAACGAAACAAAGTAGAAACTTCTTTATCGACAAGATAAAGTAGTTTCATGTAAACAACTTTTGGTACTTACTTCACGGATCTATAGAACCAATGTTGTCAAATGTACGCGTTACTACCAGTTACACTCTTCTATTCGCACGAGTTTTTTGGTTCCCTAGAAATATTATGGAAAGTCAAAGCGGCGAACCTTCTTTAATGTATTTGATGTCAGCTTGGCCGCTAAATTCACATGGAAAAACGTTATTTTCCAGGCTACATACCAGGGATAAGCGGCCGAGGGCCACTAAACCCCTGAATCTGGCGGAATTTCATGGTACTTCTAGCTACCTAGTTTTTCGATTTGGCAGCACAGCTATTTCAAACTTTAACCTTGAACGGTTCATCCGTGAACCGTTTTTGCGTTAGACGTTTTTTTGTATTTCTCCGATTTTTCTCCAATTTTTTCTTTCTCTCAAGCGATCTTAGTGCATTTTTTTATATATTTATATTTATTGTTTTTCGTAGTTCTCTCTTATATTCATTGTTAAAAAATAAAAACCACAAAAAAATTAGTTAGTTATTAGTATAGTTTTAGTTCTACTACCTCTAGTAGGTAGGTACCTAGTTTAGTTAGTTATTTTTGTGTGTGTGTTATCCGTATTATCATTATCAGCGCCGCTTATTTGACTAGGTAAGTAAAGTACTCTACCTACTCTAGGTTATATTAATGTATTTACTATAGCTACCTACTAGTAGGTAATTTCACCGAATCATATAGTAGTACACTCGGCCAAACAAAACTTGAACGTTCAATGAGATCGCTTAGACTGACTTCTGATGGTGCGATCTTACATTTATCAGCCTATCAGATTTATTGAACGTTCAAGTTTTGTTTGGCCAAGTGTACCTACCTACCTAACCTAGGTACCTACCTAGTTGATGTTCGGCTTAGGTAGGTACCTAGGTACCTACCTAAGCCGAATCTCCGTATAGATATGAAACACAGGAGTTCTCTAGGTACCTAGGTAGGTACAGAAGTGTACATACCTATACAGTAGGTACAAAAAATACCTTTTAAACTAACATTTGAACATTATTTTCAGTAACTATACCTAAGGCAATGAGCACTGTACGCTGTGAGAAGCCGGGGGAAGCGGAGGAAGGCCGAAGGTAAGAAGCCAAACATTTGATAAAAGCAAAGTCTCAAGCGAAATCATCTCCAATACTAATTGATTGATCATTAGGTATAACTATCTAAATAACTAAGAAATCGCAGTGTTAAGGTGGATTTCCATGCTCCGTCACCGTCTGACGAAAACGACAGAATGCGATCACGTGACCCGTCTCGACCAATCAGAGCTATCCCCTAAAATCTCGGACGGGGATGGATTGGTCGAGATGGCTCTCGTGATCGCATTCTGTCGTTTTCATCGGATGTTGACGGACAATGACGGAGCATGGAAAGGCACCGAGCCATCGTACTGCATCCGATTTGATATGCGTTTTGTACGGAAAATGATCCCATTTGTTATTCATCCCATTCCCTGACGTCACTACTATACAGATCATACGTAAGAATAGTGCCCATTTAATCATGCGGAAAAAATACGCAGTTTTGTTCAGTAATGTTAGAGCAAAGGAAAGTGATAGGTACCTAGTAGGAATTATGAAGTGAAAAGAAGATCAGATCTGATTAGGTCTGATTTCATTGATGATAACAAGGATTGATTGTCAAGGAACCTAACAAGCAGCCGATCTGTTTCGGTCATAATACAGCTTTATGATTTGTAGGGATGGAAATTGACCGGTCAAATACTTTTTGGGTCAATTGACCGGTCAATTGACGTCAAATGACCGGTCAAATACAAAAATCGCAAAAACTGTAATTTTTTTATACTCGGGAAGTATTTTATTGAGAACTTGCTTTTTCAATTTAATACACATTTTTGAGCACCTAGGTACTTTGTTTGATTAGGTATCCATATTATCATTGAAATATTATTGATTTCCTGTATCAAGTTGAGTGACAAGTGCGATATCAGCATCATCCGATGAAGCCAAATCAAAAACTTCATTATTTTCTTCTTCTTATTCTTCTTCTTAACACAAGTTTGAGCCATGTTAGCCATTTTCAACATGTTTAAATTCAAATTTATACAATTTGGGGACGAAAAACATATTTATATATTCGGTCAATTGACCGGTCAATTGACCCAATGTATTTGACCGGTCAATTGACCAGTCAATTGACCGGTCAATTGACCTCGTACATCCCTAATGATTTGTGACTGTATACACTTGGCAAAACATAAAATGGTATGTGAATAAATGTAAATGACTTGTAACTTGATGTTCCTTGGTGAATCATCCATGTTATTATCAATGAAATGAGTCTACAAGAGCTATGTGAGTTAGCGTAAACTACTGTTATATTTCTACTTGGAGTCTGACCGACTGCAACTGGACTGACATCTGAAAGTGACGCCTTGTTGCTTGTTTCAGTGGCGTCAATGAAAGAGAGAGAGCGTCGGCCTCAGTCTCGAACATCGGAGCGAGGCCGGGCGCAGCGGAACCAGTAGCCAAGGTAAACACTTCAATATCTCTTCTAGAGATGGGCGATACGATACGATATATCGAAATATTTGTTTCGATATATCGATATTTTGAATCGATACTTTCCTTTCGATATATCGGTGGATCGATATTTTTTGTCGAATATCGAATCAATATGAAATATGAGTATTCAGGACTGTATTGTGATGTTTTACATAGGTAATTCCACTTAATTTTTGTTAACTTAAAACAATCTACGTCAATGAAGAATCAATCTGACAACCATGTACATATTTCTCAAAAAATTTATATTTTTTGCATTTCCTCATTCCATCTTGTTGCACAAAAAATCATTCCAGTCCATTGAAGGTAATTATAGATGACGCAATACTGACTTGTTAACCAAAGAACACTAAATATAATGTTTGGTGTGGTCTATTTTCTGGTTTTTAGCATTTGATATTTTTCCGTAGGACGGTTTTCGAAAATTCTTGGTATCGAATCGAAATATCGATATTTCATGTGAATATCGATATTATCGTATCGAAGTTTTTGTATCGTATCGTATCGAGTATCGATACTTTTTCGAGTATAGCCCATCTCTAATCTCTTCCAAACCATCCGAATCCATTAGACTTAATCACTTCAATATCTCATCCAAACTTGATCCGAATCCATTAGACTAGGTCCACACTTTGATATTATCCAAACCATTAGACTAATCACTAGTTTCATGCCTTCTGAAATATTTATAAAAGTTGATAATGTGAGTGACGTGTTTGTTTGGTGTTTGTTTGCAGCTGGTGCCGCTGGAGATATTAAAGGAAGCGGTGGCGGAGCTGCGGGCTTGTGAGTGCCGCGACAGCAGCAAGATTAAAGCCATTATCCAGGCTCTGGAGGCGGCTCCAGTCTCGGTACGTGATCAACCTGATAGCTTGCAAACACCACGGCAAATCAAACCTCGGATGTTTTCTCAAACATCGGAATGTCGGTGTGATTTGAGCCCAATTATTCTATGCTTTGCGTAACAATTATTACTTGGTTTCGTTAGTGGTCATTCTAGGAATGTTGCAATGACAATCGAATACGTAATCAATTGTTTAAATTTAGCAGAGTAGGTACCTACCTAATGAAAAACTGGGACATACGAGTAGCCGAATATTGAAACTTAATAGCTTCAAATATTCGAATCCGTATTCAAGAAAGATTCTTAGTGTTCAAATCTCTAAATTATTCTGCCACTTCTTCCATTGAGAAAAACATTATGACAGATTTTTAAAATGAATCAAATGAAAGTTCCGGACTTAAAAACCATCTACTTTAATTCAGAAGCGTTCAGATAAACTGCAAGGATTTAAATTACTAGAAGCTAGGTACCTAGTCGTTGATAAGGAATAAATCAAATCAAGTAATAGGATGTAGATCGTTAAAATCATATTATTCATTGAAATTAGGGCTGTGCGGGTAGCATTTTTGGAGGTCGGGTCGGGTTCGAGTCGGGTAGGTAGTAAAAATACGTCGGGTATCGATCGGGTAATTTCGGGTATTTTTTTATTTAAAAAAAAAATTGTTAACTCTCTAGGGTAGTATTTAGTTTGATTTACCATGAACAAATGATGAAGAAGCCTTCCTACTGTTGTTGGTACCGTTGCTTGTAGGTACCTACCATTTGTACCTGGTCTTGGACTATTAAGCCTGATGCACAATTGAATTAAGGTTTATGGTTTAGTGTTTAGTGTTTAGTGTTTAAGAGAAATGAAAGGTGCTGTTATAAGGTTACCATGCACAACTGTCATAAGCGTTATAAGGTTTAGTGTTTAAGGTTTAAGCTGAAATAAGAAATCAACAAAATCCATTTCTTATTGCAAAACACTATTTCACCTTATGACGAACCAATCAGAAGAGAGCAGAGTAAATGTCAATGTCAAATTCGTACGGGAAAATGAAAATTCGTCTGAATTAATGTCATTGGAAGGGAAGCACTTTAATTTGATATTTGTGCCTAATCTTGCTCATATACCTACCTATTTGTTTCCATATCATTTTTCGATCAATTATTTAATTTTATCACGTGGTGAAATAACCTCGTGAAATAAGCAATTGTGCACTGGACTCTGTTAAAACATCTTAAACACTAATCACTAAACATTAAACCATAAACCTTAATTCAATTGTGCATCAGCCTTTACGTCGCAACAAATCATTGTCAAATACCTCGCCTTCCTCATCCCTATCCACTATTGCTTGTACCTGGTCTTGGACTATTAGGTACGTTACGTCGCAAAAAATCATTGTCAACTACTCGCCCTGCTCATCACTATCCATAACAAAAATATTCATTGCACTTGGCACTAATACATAATTTAGAAACTCAACAACAAACTGTAAATTGGACGACGCACATATTTTCATCCATCAGTGTTTTCATCTCGTAATTCCAAAATGGCGGACGACCGACTTCACGGCGCAGGCGCTTAGCGCAACCGCGGACTAGTGCAACCTAGCGGGAAAAAGCGCAACTACGTTCTGGAGACTTTTGGCGGCAATTTCAAACTACCTGAAAAAACCCTTTTTTCGAGTTTTATATTTTGTTTTCGAGTCGGGTTTCAACTACCCGTCCGAACCCGAAATTTCGGGTACCCGCACAGCCCTAATTGAAATAAATATTTCAATGTGATCTGTATGTGAGTTTATTGTGAGTTACATACCTACTCTTCAATATTGCAAAATGCTCGTTATGAACCAATAGGTTCATAGATTATTATTGTTTAACCTAGGATTATAACTCCACTGTCGTGGGGATAGGCGTCTTCCCAGTTTAGTATTCGCAAGTTCTGTCTCAAAAGAATTGCCGACAAAGCGCTGACCAATCACGAACGAGATATTTCGACCAATCAGCGTTACGCTGTGTCAGCTGTTGGCCTTGAGAGGTCTTCAGTATAATTCAAGCTACTTTTGGTCTGTTTGGTGCAACATGTGGGCGTTCGCCTGAATTCAGCCGTGATTTACCATCTTTTTTACAGCTCATAACAGCTCTTATTGTTTAAAAAGATACAACATAAAAACATCAATTTTTTCGTTGAACTGTCAGGAAGACGATAGAACATGTTGGACAACTGTCTAATGTCTCGAATCGAAGCAAATGTAAAAGAAACTAACTGACATTTTGCACTTCGCATTTTTCTTGTAACTACGCACTGGCTACGCCGACACTGTACACTCTCGCACAAAACTAACGAAACAAATACACTCAAATGAAATTATGTCAGTTTCTGCTTTGATCTTTCATGAAGATATTACGATAGCACACATTACTTTTCAACACAATAACACAATAAACACAATAAAGAATAAGCTTATTATCGAGCCTCACGCAAAGAAAAAGGGCGCCATGTTGATCTCAGGTAGTTCGGAGAAATTACGCTAGGCGCTCTGCTACCAACTGGCGCCATTATAAAAATAAAGCTTGCCATTTGAATAACGTGGGTGACGTCACCATGTCGCCTATCCCCACGACAGTGGAGTTATAATCCTAGGTTTAACGGCGCGTCAACGACGAGGTTATATTGCACACATTAATTTTTACTTTATAACTTTGTTGAATTAAGTGGAGGACATGGGGAGGGGGTTAACCTAACGGGCCCGATCCGGGGGAGTCCAGCACTGGTGGGAAGGCCAGGCCGGAAGGGGGACGGACCGAGGGGTGTAAGGATTCGGGCCGGCGGAACCCGATTTCAGGGGGACCACCATCTCGAGGGGGAAGGCCGGCCCGATGGGGACCGCAAATTAAGGGAGGGCATGGATAGGTCCACCCTGGCTGCTCTTTGTCTGGACCTCACCACTGATCTGTCCGGCATGGGTAGCCCTTACACATGAGCATATGCTCGCCGGCGTAGCTGCAATGGGTCATTGGCCAGCACAAACCCCACCACCGCGATAAGGTGGCAGCCGTCAGTGGGGCCAATAGGTTCATTTTCCAGGAAATTATAAAACAAAAACTCTTCCACTGTGTGTTTTTCTTGGTTTCTACAATGATCCACTCATGGCGTTTCCACTGGCTGCACTGGTGCTGCACTCCGTTTGTAATTTGCATTGGGTTTTGTATGGTGACGTCATTTCAGTGCAGCCCCAGTGCAGCCAGTTCAGACGGCTGGGTAGTGAGTTTGACCTTGAAGAGTTTTTTAATCGATTTTTATCAATATCTTTTTCCAGTGTAATTGTTAACAAAATAGGGCTATGGACGTGAATTCAGAACAGTTCAATGAAAATAATTTCATAGTTTGGAATAAGCTATTTGTTTAATTGTGTCCAACAGGTGTTTAGAACCCGAAAATTACTAAATTTTCGGGTTCTAAACACCTGTTTAACAAAATAAATCTAATAACTTATTCCAAACTATGAAATTATTTTCATTGAACTGTTCTGAATTCACGTCCATAGCCCTCATGGGCGCCCGCAGGATTTCTTCCAGGTGGGGGCAGGTCAAGGAAAACAATATTTCACGGGTTTAAGGGGGGTGTGGGGGGCGCGCCCCCCACCCTGCGCCGCAGGGCGTTTTTTGGTTTTTGGACACTTTGAAATCAATTTTGAGACGTTTTGAGGTGTATTTTGTTGAAATATTCAATATTTTTTAATTATTGCACTTTGGGGTGGTGGGGGACATGTTCAAAACTGCCCCGCACGGCATTTTTTTGATTTATTACACTGTGAAATAAATTTTATTTTAGTTCTTTTGGTTACAAAATGATACTATACGTTAAACCCCATACAATTTTTATGATTTCCTGACATCCAGGGGGGGGCACGCGCCCCCCCTTGCCCCCCCCTGCGGGCGCCCATGAGCCCTATTTTGTTAACAATTACACTGGAAAAAGATATTGATAAAAATCGATTAAAAAACTCGTCAAGGCCACGCTCACTACCAAGCCCTCTTAAAAACGCCATAAGTGTTCCAACTTAGGTACTACATATTTATTTGATTTTATCACATTTAACCATAGAATCTCATCACTAAAAGGCTCTAGTTTAGTAATTAATTAACACAGAAAAGTAAACAGCCTTTAAGGCTACATTTATTTATTATCTCACTAATTTATTGAAGGTTGTTTACTTGTCTGTGGTAATAATACGAATACCGCTGTTCATACAGCTCGGCTTCACTGCCAAGAAATGTACAAATAAAAATTTCACAATTTACGAGACATGGGGGTTTAACGACCTCACGTTATCTATTACAGGTGACTGGCCAGGCCCCTCACCAGACCCCTGCCGTCAACCAGGCCCCTGCAGTCGCCCAGTCGCCTCGCCCGAAGGCCGTCGCCCCCCAGACCCCCCCACTGAGGATGGAGGCCCCCCCGTTGCCTGGGGTATGTCCATGTCAAATAGAACTAACATCTGACATTATAGAACCGCAAGCTCAAAGTCATACAACTTTGTCTTCAACTCTCACATCCTGTTCCTGGCTTCTCAAACATTTCACTCAAATAGTTTCTTGAAACAAATTAAAATTGAGAGATTTTTGGTAAAATTTTATGAGAGTAGGTAAGCCATAAAGTTGAAGATGAAGGACTTGATGCTGTTCTTGCTTTTCTATATTCAAAACTGTTTGACATATACACATTAAGGCTGCGTTTCACCAAGTTTCTAAACTCGGTTTAGAGGCGGTAAACCTGGTTTAAAATCTTGCTGAAATGCAGCCTTATTTGTGTATTTCCTCTAAAACCACTTCAAACCGTTCGAACAACAAAGTGACGAACTCTGAACTCAATTGAATTTGATCCAGATTACTTCGAGAAGTGAGTGAAGTGAATCGTATTAAATACAATACGTACGTACAATACAATTAGCATAGAAAACAAGCGCAAAGATTGCACAAAGATTGTTTTGTCTTCGTCTCCAACTAAAATAATTTGAAACTCGTGGTAATTAAATAAATGTTATCGATGTATGTTCAGTTAAAGTGACTCACTCTTTATTCAGTTAAGAGTTCAGCTACTTTTTAGTAAGATTTTGAAGGGACCAGGATAAAAAAAATACTAAAGTGAAAAACGTAGGACTATTGAGACAATTTAACATGTGTTCTCATGGGTACTTTTGAAAAAACGTAGGGTAAAAAACGTATGAGGAGAAACATACGTATACTAAAGACGTTCCACTGCAATAGAAAACGGTTGTCGAGTGTCTAAATCAACGCTAAGATAACTTAAAAGGTGATTGCGGAAAATTTACAACTTTATTAATGAATGTAGATTTTAAAATTACCTTCTTTAAAGAATGGAATTATTTTGCTACAAGTATTTTTGGACAATGTAGAAATTTGTTTCTACCTAGAAGATAGGTAGGTTTAATTATAGAGAGTCAAATAAATTTGGTCATCACGTAAATTATGTGTGCAAGAAGATTTCTAAGAAAATATAATTGTAATGTAGGTATTACGTGTGAGCAAATGTACCTACCAAGTGTCTTTATGGACTTTATAGAACAAGTGTTTTATTTAGAATTGGAATTTCACCTTATTTTGACTTCTGTGCCACTGCCACACTTTTTTACTTATTGGCAATTCTGACTTTGACTTATTATAGAAACTACAAAATAGAGCAATGCATATATATACATAATTCTTAAAGGTGATATACCACACCACAGACAAGTAATTTGTACTACCTACTTACACCTAAATCTTAGTATGATATGATAGAGATGCATTTCAGATTTATTTTATACTTAAATGCCTGATTTACACGGTCACATTTATTGATCAACTTCTGTGTCACGGTCTTTGGCACAGTCTTTGTCACATTTGTTAAAGGAAATTAGAACATGTTTTATGTTCGGTGACAGAAAGTTGCTTGGTATAAATGCAAAAATGTGTGAAAATTAACATTGTCAAAGCATGTGACACAGAAGTTGTTCAATAAATGTGACCGTGTAAATTAGGCTTTAAAGTAGTTAATTTTTTCTACCAACCACTAGGTATGTATACTTAACACATTTAAAATTGATCGGTGAGCAAATTTGAATGACTGCTGGTCAGGTCATGTTCCATATCAATCAAAGATTGTTATTATCATTGAAATGTGAGGTCACCTACTAGAGTGAGACAAAGAGATTGCTTGGACTGACTTCTGATGGTGCGATCTAAAAAATTTCAGCCAATCAGATTTATTGAACAATCAAATTTAAATGTGCTAAGTTTAAAATCAAAGTTGAATTTTTAACATTACAAGAGCAAGTTCCATTTATAATATTGTTATTGATTGTAAAACTAAACTGCTCAAGTACCTACTCTCAAATGTCTATAGTTCAATCAAGGTGATGAACTATACAATGATTCCAGTAGCAAAAAACTAAGTTACGTACATATTATAGCTTTAAAAGGAATCTCTCATGTACCTATTTACTGGAAGCGCACAGTTTATTAAAGTGTTTTGTTTTTGTTTGTTTTTAAGTTTTGTATTCACGCTGTCAGAGTGCTAAAAACTCAGATATTAGCGGCCATTTTTTTTTTAAATTTAAGACACTTAAAAATGCCAACTACTGGAGTAACGTCCTCGAAAAATTCACTACGATTATTTGATGATTAATTTCTATTTATCGCTTTGAGGTCGTAACTCGTAATGTACTAATCCAGTGCGTGGCATTATTTAGTCTCGTAAGCTTGAAATTGTCGCAAATATCTCTTTTTAAATTCTCTTAGTGTGAAGACAAAACTAGAATAGAAACAAACACTCTGAAGAACTGTACTTTCCTGTTAGTTACCTTACGCTGGCCTCTTAAATCCATGTTTATAAAGTTGATTGAGGAACTGACAAACAGATGAGGTAATGTGATGTTAAACTTGAACTGTTGTGATGTTTTTGTACCTACTTAGGTAACGTTGTAATTTACATCATTACCTAATTGGGAACATTTTAATATGTAATGTGTGTTTTATAAATAAACAAATAAAATGTATGTTTCGAGAAAAGTGTTGCGATTCATGTGGTTATGCACCAAATTCAATAGAAATTTAAATATTCAGGGAAATAAATTCAGAAAAAGTTCTGCTTCTTTTTATGGTTTCTACAATTGTTCCAAAAAGTTTTTCAGTAATTGCCTACATATTTGATCAAGGTCATAGTTTAGTACAACAATCTGGTTTTAGTGAGTAAACATTTAGTTTTAATGAGAAAATGAATCACGACGCAGGATGAATTGTCGCTGAGGTACGTAACAAACTGTTATATCTGTTGATTTAGTAATTAACTTGAACTGAATTCGCTTATTTCCATGACAGTGCCTTACTCATGAATCTGTCTGTTTAACTCAAGATTTGTGTTCTATAGAAGTGAAATATGATCAGGAAATTGCTATTGGTTTTACGCAATTTCTCTGTGAGTAGAATCGATTTGAATCGTTTTCAAATGAAAACTGGCGAAATCAGGCTATTTATATTTGTACTAATGACTGATTATCTCTTTATTTAATCCTGTACAAATATTTGCAATTGTTTTTGTAATGTCCAATAATATCTGTACCTATGAGGTAGAAGGTCGGAAGTCCATTTCAATGATTCTTTAACATGAGCTCAAAAACCAGTAATTTTGTCTGATCCAATCATATTTGTGATGTCGGCATGGGTCATTGTGTAAGAGAATACTTCAATATAACTATTAGTGGACATCAGTCATGACATTGACAGAGCTTGAGTACATCATTCCGAAAGTATTCACCTAAACATTGAGCGAATGGACTTCTGGACTTTTACCACTGAGTTACAGATATGATCTAGGTGCCAAACTCTCCCCTATAGTTCTCTATTGTTCTATGTTCAGATTGACCCGACATTGATTATGTATGTAATTAGGTTTGATTCTAAATGTCCTTGTGGTATCGGTTCACTTGCAAAGAGGATATTTAGAATACACCTCGAGGCCATTTCTTGAGATTCACGCTGTAAGAATTCGAAGTCTAAGAATATTTCAAATAATTGTTTCGATGACAAATTCCACTGCCATGTTCGGGTGGAACTGTTTGATTTAATATCAATTACTTGTGAATCTCACCCCCGACACAATCACATCTGGACCTCAGAGGGGTTATTCTAAATTCCCTTGTCGTCTCGTTTCACGTGATACGGGCTCACTGCACACTGGAGTGCTATCTATTTAACACGGTAGTGACGCCGTATCAATTGATACGAGACGACAAGGAAATTTAGAATAACCCTCCAGAGGTAGAAGGATCCAAGTCATTTCTGTTTTTCCGGAGGCTGCTTTCGTCCAACTTGGGTAACGGTTTGATAAAACTATGTATAGTTTGTTTTCATCTTCACTTATCAGCTTGGATGTGAAATAAATAATACGTTAGGTACACTTCTAACAGTCACAAACTTTATTAGCTTTCTTTGGTTTTCATTTAATATTTTATTTTCCTTTAGCCTATGGGTCATTTCGCCTCAGAACAACCAACGAATTTTCATGACCCCTTTCAATTATGATCAAACTTGGTGAAGTTGTTGTTAAAAGCACACGTATTTTTTTGTTTGGTCAATTTTGTCCCCCTTCTGGTACTTTCACCCCTTCGAAAATCTCACTTTTTAAGAAACCCTTATATGCATAACTGCTTGTAACTTTGGACCTGTTTGAGATATTTAAGTGATCTTTTTTAACATTTGTACACAAATGTAATTAATTTCATAATACGCAATGATAAATATAATTATTATTTAAATAAGGGGTGACCAAACCAAATTTTGACTTTAAATAGGCCCCCCCAATAAAAGACATTTTTTAAAATTCTGAAAAATTATATCTCGTTTATCATTATTATGTTAACATTCCCTGAAATTTTCAGAGTGGTAAAATGTTTTGTTATTTTTTTATGCATTAAAGTTCACCGTCTTATTTTGGAAGATCATAAAATTTCACTCTCCGTGTGGTATTATGATATTAGGTGTGCTTCAATTATTGATTAAAATGAATCAGTGTTAGAATAATGACACAATTATATATTGATTTTGTCAGTTACGCGATCTTATTAAATAGGGGTGACCAAATCGGGAATGGTATTACAGCAATTTAATATCCACTGATGCAGTCTTAATTTTTAGATTATGCGCTATTTCTCAGTACATTTTGGTGTTCGAAATCGCCTACGATTGTATAGATGTTCTTTGTTTGTCAGTTTTAATTGAGAGTTCAATGAAATATATGCAATGAGATGATTATATATTTTTATATACATAATTTTACTGTGGTGATAATAATTGGTAAATTTTTTGGTTGACGCTAGTAAAAGCCCCGTAACCTCGCCAAGGTCTCAACAATTGTATTGGGTATTTTTTTATTGTGGAAAGGTTAAAACCACATACTGACATGTGAGAGAAAAGGGATCACTTCGGGACTTTAACGATTTCATCTTTAGATTGAGCGGCATATGAATAGATTTTGGTGGATACAATGGAAACTGAGACAGGAATGAAGCAATGAAGTTTCTGAGTTCCAGTGATGGTGCGTGAACTCAGAAACCTTTCATTCAGGTGTCTTGCAGAAAGTGAAGTCGACGGCTTCAATGTTCGACCGTGCCCACTCATGACTATGAGTGGGCACGGAAGAAGACCACGCAGCCGAGGCAAGACTCCTGAATGATAGGTTTCTGAGTTCACGCACCATCACTGGAACTCAGAAACTTCATTGCTTCATTCCTGTCTCAGTTTCCATTTTCTCCACCAAAATCTATTCATATGCCGCTCAATCTAAAGATGAAATCGTTAAAGTCCCGAAGTGATCCCTTTTCTCTCACATGTCAGTCTGTGGTTTTAACCTTTCCACAATAAAAAAATACCCAATACAATTGTTGAGACCTTGGCGAGGTTACGGGGCTTTTACTAGCGTCAACCAAAAAATTAACCAATTATTTTCACAGTAAAATTATGTATATATATAAAAATATATAATCATCTCATTGCATATATTTCATTGAACTCTCAATTAAAACTTACAAACAAAGAACGTCTATACAATCGTTAACGATTGCGAACACCAAAATGTACTGAGAAATAGCGCATAATCTAAAAATTAAGACTGCATCAGTGGATATTAAATTGCTGTAATACCATTCCCGATTTGGTCACCTCTATTTAAAAATATCGCGTAACTGACAAAATCAATATAGAATTGTGTCATTATTCTAACACTGATTCATTTTAATCAATAATTGAAGCACACCTAATCTAGTGGAGCGGTCGCTCCACCCAGCCAAGTCGTACCGTACACTCACACGCACTCAACATACCGTAAATGCCTAATAACTGAGGAGCAGACCAACCACTTTTACTGTAAGCAACAACATGGCATTTTCGGCCTACTGGATCATAAAATTGGAAAATCTCACATTGTTGTGAAATATCTTAATTTCGAGCTATGGCCCACCCCACTCCATATACTAAATTTGGGAACAATAGGTTATGCCATTTGCGTGCTAGAGGGCCGTGAAAACAGTGAAATTACACCCCTTTTAAAACCTATCTGATGATGATGATAATGATATCAGGAAACACCGCTATCACCGCCACAGCCTAAACGGCTTAGCCGATCGATCTGAAATTTTTACCACATGTGCACTTTTGGCGTCTGAGGTGCCTTTTTATAAATCAAACCGGTAGTCGCCATTTTGAAACCGGAAGTGACGTCATATCTCAAAAACGGCTTAACCGATCGGAACGAAATTTGCGCCAATCGATTCAGACGGTCCTCTTTATGAAATAACAATAGTTAAATTAAAGTTTTCTAATTACTGAAACCGGAAATGACGTCATAGTTTAGCGAAATCTGCTTGAATTCACTTCCCTTTATATAAAAACCAACTATATATTCAGAAGGCTTATAATGAAATATTAGTATTTATATACATATTAATACCTACAATGTGTAAGAGCTTTCAGCCGCCATTTTGAAAACCGGAAGTGATGCCATATCTCGAAAACGGCTGGACCTGTTGGAACGATGCTTTCGCAATTCTTCATGGCATATCACTTTAAGTTTAAATTTAGCTCCAAACAATATTTTTTTAGTAACTAATTCGGAAATGGCGTATTTTTTTAAAGGAATTAGCCATTGTTGCCCTAATAAGTTTTACAAGTTGTGTAAATAAACTAAAAAAATAAGTGATATCCCCATAAAAAACACTCCGTGTAAAAAAACAGCCAAGTCTCTTCAACTAAAAAAAAAAATTATGAAATCTAAAAATTCTGCACTGAAACGTAGTGATATCAAAAAATGAGCCAAGTCAAAACTTTATTTGAAAATTAAAAAATACTTGGCGCATCGTTTTTTTAGGGCATTGTAGGTATAGGTACTATAAGTATATGTATTTATATCTAGCCTATACTTATAAGCTATTTATATACACGATGCGCCAAGTATTTTTTAATTTTCAAATAAAGTTTTGACTTGGCTCATTTTTTGATATCACTACGTTTCAGTGCAGAATTTTTAGATTTCATAATTTTTTTTTTTAGTTGAAGAGACTTGGCTGTTTTTTTACACGGAGTGTTTTTTATGGGGTATCATAATACCACACGGAGAGTGAAATTTTATGATCTTCCAAAATACGACGGTGAACTTTAATGCATAAAAAAATAACAAAACATTTTACCACTCTGAAAATTTCAGGGAATGTTAACATAATAATGTTAAACAAGATATAATATTTTCAGAATTTTAAAAAATGTCTTTTTTTGGGGGGGCCCATTTAAAGTCAAAATTTGGTTTGGTCCCCCATTATTTAAAAAATAATTATTTTTATCATTGCGTTTTATGAAACTACTTACATTTGTGTACAAATGTTAAAAAAGATCACTAAAATATCTCAAACAGGTCCAAAGTTACAAGCAGTTATGTATAAGGGTTTATTAAAAAGTGAGATTTTCGAAGGGGTGAAAGTACCAGAAGGGGGACAAAATTGACCAAACAAAAAAATACGTGTATCATTTTTTGCTTTTAACAACAACTTCACCAAGTTTGATCAGAATCGGAAGGGGTCATGGAAATTTTCGCGATTTTTGGTGGTTCTGAGGTGGAATTACCCCTATTTTGATGTTTTCTATATTGAATAGTTTTTTATTTACTGCTGATGTAGATACCTAACTAAAATGTGGTTGAAATATAGAGATTTGTAATAAAAATGAAGATTGTGACCGTTCAAAGTATAACGTTTTTAATTACTTGCTGGCTTGGTTTTATTTAGGTACTTTAATGTTAAAATATGGCAGATAAACTAACATTGTAATAGGTACTAACTTCGTTTGTAATTCTCTATTGCTCAAAAAGGTCTAAGAACCTTGATTTTTTACCAAATTGAAATATCTTTGTTTAAAAAATGCACTCAACAAAATAAAATGGTATTCGATGGCATCCGATGAAGTCTATTCTAGCTTGTGTAGTGATGGGACACCCATTTCATTTCAATTCATTGAAAATTTTCAAGACCCTTTGAAATTTTCATTTGAAAGTTTTCAATTTTTTTAACTTTCCGACAGCAGTTGGTACACTGTTAGTAACACCTTTAAACTTATTTCAGCTTATTCTTGTGCAGGTGTAGGTGCTAGCTTCGCACTATTATACATCTCTTTTCACTGGTCTCCATTATGCCATCATGGGCATCCACGGGGGGGGGGGGGGGGGGGGGGGGGGGGGGGGGGGCAAGGTCAGGATTTAAACATCAACTTTTGGTGTTGCTACAGTTTCATTTTGTAAACAAAAAAATTTAAAATATCATTTCAGAGGGTCAAAAAAACCAAAAATGCCCTGCGGGTTTTTAACAACGTGTCAAATTTTTCAAAAATATTGAGTAGGTATTTTAACAAAATACAGCTCATTACGTCTCAAAATTGATTTCAAAGTATCCAAAAAACCAAATAAGGCTGCGGGGCAGTGTGTGGAGCCTCTCACCCCTTAAAACCGTGGAAAATTGTTTTTCTAGGCTTACCCCCCCCCCCCCCCCCCCCCCCCCGCCCCCCCCCCCCACCCCCCCTTGCAGAAATCCTGCAGATACCCATGCATGGCAGGGATTCTCTTTAGAAATGTTTTATAACATAACACCTCGCATATTAATGACAAATCAGCACAATGCAAGTATTGTAAATGGCAATCAACGATAAACGTTACGTATAATTTTTACATGCAAGCACATGAAAATTTTTTTTTCACAATTTTCACATCAAATGAACAATGAAATGAAATGTTTCACAATGGACATGAAATGAATGTCTTGAGGAGAATCATGGGGAAAACCAGACTGGACAGAGTGCGAAATGAGAACGTAAGGGACAGTTGTGGAGTTACGGATGTGGCGGAATGGATTACTGAAAGAAGAGTTTTGTGGGATGAGCATGTGACAAGGATGGAGCCGGAGCGATTAGTGAGGGTAGCAAGAGACCATCGTCCCCGAGGCAGGAGGAGAATAGGTCGACCCAAACAAAAGATGGAAGGATTCTCTTTAATTATAAATTGGTTAAAAACAGGATTATATCCTATATTCAAGGAGAAGAAGAAAAGAATTTTCACATCGAAATTTGCATGTTATTATTTTTTTGAAATGTGACATGCATAGGTGTACGAGTTATTTGTGCAAATTTTAAACCATGAAAAATTCATGAATTTTCATGAAAATTTTCATGAAAAATTCCATCACTAAGCTTGTGCTTTGTTTAAATACCATTTTATATTTTGTTGAGTGTACATTGGACTTTCGTATGCTTGCATTTCCTGGCTTTGGACTTGTCTTTAGCGCTTGCATACTCTCTCAAGGTAATTATGAGTGATGACATAACATATTTGTCAAATACGTTCAACATTCCAGGCTCTCAATCTCAAGGTGAAGTTGAGAACATGTTTAGATGCATGGTTTGGATGATTTACTGAGCTACCTACGAGGGTTTTACAGCTTTCTCAATTCCACGTAGGAATAATCGACCTTGAAATCGAGAGTCATTCCGTTTATTTGATTGCCATTAAAAACAATTTATTCAATATCAAGACCTACACAGATATTTTACAGTCATTAAAAAACACGAGCTAAGACTATGGCTGGATTGTGGATTTCAAGGTTAAATACTCTCACATGGTATGATGTTTTTAACAGAATATTTCCTTATGAAAAGTGCAGAAAATCTATATAAAATTGAAATTGTGTTGCCATGGCGAAACGGACGTCTAGAAGTTTGTATTTCTTTCCACAATAGACCAAAACATAAACTAGTGGCGCCCTCAAAGCGAACTAAAAAAGGGCGTGTCACTATCTATGTGTGACATGTTCCAAGTCACTTAAATGTCAATCTTAATGAGTTCAGTAAAAGTTATAATTACATCAGGAACAGAGATGGGCAAAGATACTTGAAAAAAGTATCTAGATGGAAGATACAAGATAGTCTCAACTAGAGTATCTAAGATAGAAGATAAAAGATGTTTTAGAAAATGAGAAAAGATATAAGATAAAAGATAGTTCATTTATGAAAGATACAAGATACAAGATAAAAGATACTTTGATTTCTTTTATTAATTAGTCGTATGAATTTAATGAGTAAAATTATTGAAAATCAATGCCGACTGTAATGATTTGCCTCAACTTAAAACATTCTAAATTAAATAATTTCTTCAACAGAATAGTACTATAACCGGTGGATGGGGGCAAATAATAAGAGGTTTGTTACGAATACGATCATTAGCCAAAAACTGCACCTACCTAAATGAAAAAAATTTGTAACAATTTCATGATCGAATAAAACCGGAAACCGAATGGTATTTTGCAAGTTGCTTGTTTTAGAAATCATATCCTGTCTTGTGTTCACAATTGCATTCAAGTCATAAATAATGGGCTACAGATAATATTTACCTTTTACACCGAAATCAAAGAGGAAAAATTAGTAGTGTGACACGGTGTGACATTTTAAAAATAGAAAATAATCCAATATAGGAAAAAGTATCTTCTATCTTTTTGGAGAAAAAAAGATGGAAGATACTAACATAAATAGTATCTAGATGGAAGATAAAAGATAGTCGCCACAAAAGTATCTAGATAGAAGATAGAAGATAATATCTTCTATCTTAAGATAGTATCTAAGATACTTCCATCTAAGATAGTGCCCACTGATCAGGAAATAACAGAAACTGATGCTTACCTCAGTGTCAACATTCAAATACAATCGGCATATTTCATTTCAGCACATATTCATACACATTCTTGTGAAAACTAGATGTCTATTCACCAAAATCACCATTTGACATATCGCATTTTTTTATCACGGCTTTCTGAAACTTTTCTGAATGAGCTCATTCAGAAAGGGAACGGTTCAGAAGACCGTGATAAAAAAATGCGTTTGTCAAATGGTGATTTTGGTGAATAGACATCTAGTTTTCACAAGAATGTGTATGAATATGTGCTGAAATGAAATATGCCGATTGTATTTGAATGTTGACGACACTGAGGTAAGCATCAATTTCTGTTATTTCGCGATGTAATTATAACTTTTACTGAACTATCGTTATACGATTGACATATAAGTGCCTTGACTGAATGTCACACATAGCTGGAAGAGAAAATGGAGGATTAGGCATGCGCGTTTAGTTTATGTTTTGGTCTATTGTGTAAAATTTAAGAAAACTGTGATTATATCGCTCGACCCTCCTTAAACTTTGATATAGGTAGGTAGGTAGTTTGTAAAAGTTGATTCACACCACACGGCCGTTCCAAACTTACCAAGTTTGCCGAAGTTTTGAATCGGTGTTCCTAAAACTCCAGCGTGAATGAAAACATTCGACCTGCAATGAATGAGTTCAAACTTTCATTCTCACGGGAGTTTTTGGAACAGCAATTCAGAACCTGGGCCAACTTCTTGCAACGGCCAAGTGACGCGACTCTAAAGCTTTTGTGAATTCTGCAGTTCAACTTGGTAGTGGTGTGACTACAGCCTATTTTGAATTTTCATCTTCATACAGAAACTAATTCATATTGTCACGTGCTTATTTGTTTATTGATGGTGTACCTTGTAGGTAGGTAAGTAGGTACCTACCTAAATAAACCTACTAATCTCACTAAATGATTTGTTAAAACAGAGGTGTGCTCAAGGAAGAGTGATTTTGTCAATTTTCTTTTTAAAAATGATTTTCTACAGTCCTCTAGCTAGGCACACCTCAGTGATCCTGTCATTGTTATGGATACAATAAGACAATTTCTAGGCAAAGATAAATTGCATAGGTAATTAACTAACAGGTGCAGGATTGATAATAATAGGATTAAAAATTTCAAAGTAGGTAGGTAGGTACCTACTTGTACTATGCTTGTACCTAACCTATTACCACAGGGCCTACCTGATTATTATGGTGATCCCTCATGTGCTTTGGTATCTAGGTATTTGGTAGGTAGGTAGGTAGGTATGTAGTAGGTAGTTTAAAAAAATACCAAATATTTCATATTTGGTGATTTTGTTTTACGTAACACAAAATTCCTCATGGAAACTTGTAATTTTATTTATCTGTCACAAAACACAAATCAGATGTGATGTGAAGACATTTTCTCTTTCTTATCTATTCCTACCCACTTCTCAGTGCGGTGCGAATAGACAATGATATGATGTCTCACATATTTGTTGTTTGGCAGCGCCACCCGTCCAGTCTTTTAAGATGTTTCGTTTGTAAAGTGGCGGGAAGTACCTACTTAGAAATAACTGATAAATGATTATGCACATAACCGAGACTTGTAAATGTAGAAAAATGCTACAAACAACAGCCTCTGGAACTATCAATAATGTCTTATTAATAATGTTTAGTGCTTGCTAAGTTGATAATTAAATATTATTCTTTTCAATTCTATTCTAAATAATGTAAATTCAGCTTTTCGATTAATTTGGAAATGGGGAACTTCCTTTAGTTGTAAAATGGACCCCATAAAAAACACTCCGTGTAAAAATACCAGCCAAGTCTCTTCAACTATAAAAAATAGAAGAAATCTAAAAATTTAGCACTGAAAAGTAGTGATATCAAAAAATGGGCCAAGTCAAAACTTCATTTTAAAAACCAAAATATACTTGGCGCATCGTGAATATAAATAGTATAGAAGTAATATGCCAAAAATAAAATGTAAGTCTATATATATAATGCTCTTAAAAACGATGCGCCAAGTATATTTTGGTTTTTAAAATGAAGTTTTGACTTGGCCCATTTTTTGATATCACTACTTTTCAGTGCTGAATTTTTAGATTTCTTCTATTTTTTATAGTTGAAGAGACTTGGCTGGTATTTTTACACGGAGTGTTTTTTATGGGGATATCACTAATTTTTTAAGTTTATTTACACAACTTGTAACATATATCGGAGCAACAACGACTAATTCCTTAAAAAAAATACGCCATTTCCGAATTGGTTAATAAGAAAAAATGTGTTTGGTTCTAAATATAAGCTTAAAGTGATATTCCATGAAGAAAAGCGAAAGCAGAGTTCCAATCGGTCTAGGCGTTTTCGAGATATGGCATCACTTCCGGTTTTCAAAATGGCGGCTGAAATAACTGCCACCTAGAATTTATTTCTATAAATGTTATGTATCATTACAAGCCTTCTGAATATGTAGTTATTATATTTAGAGGTGATTAAAGAATGATTCTTCATTTTTATGACGTCATTTCCGGTTTCGGCAATAGTACATTTTTACTTCAACTACTGATATTCCATATAAATGACCGTCTGAATCATTTGGCGCTAGTCTTATTCCGATCGGTCTAGCCTTTAACGAGATATGACGTCACTTCCGATTTCAAAATGGCGGCTGCCGGTTTATTTAATAAAAAGGCACCTCAGACGCCAAAAGTGCACATTTGGTGAAAATTTCAGATCGATCGGCTCAGCCGTTTAGGCTGTGGCGGTGACAGCGGTGTTTCCTGATATCATCAGAATCATCATCATCATCATCTAAAGAAGATGAAAGTGATGTAATTTCACTGTTTTCTCGGCCCTCTAGCTCACAAATGGAATAACATATTGTTCCCAAATTTGGTTTATGTGGGCGGGTGGGCCATATCTCAAAATTAAGATAATTCGCAACAATGTGAGATTTTTAAATTTTAAGATCCAGTAGGCCGAAAATGCCATGTTGTTGCTTACAGTAAAAGTGTTTGGTCTGCTCCTCAGTTTATTAAGCATTTACGGTATGTTGAGTGAGTGTGAGTGTACAGTACGACTTGGCTGGGTGGAGCGACCGCTCCACTAGATTTAAAAAAAAGTGAAATATGAAAGTATAGATGTCAAGGGATGTAGACAAGAAGCAAGCATTATTATTGTGGGATAAATAGTTTTCAAGTAATTGATACAAAGATTGATGGAAATCTCTGAATTCCTGGATTTAAAAACAGTAATATCGGCATTTACGCCATGGGGCTCAGCATTGTCATGGCAACAAAGCATTCACGAAAGTACATCACACTCACAGGGCTCACATAAAATTATTTCCCGACAAAATGTCACATGAACTTACAATTTGATATTTTATGAATTAAAACTTAAAAGCATTGTGCAAGCATTGATTTTGTACGGAACATGACCAGATGTCATTCACATTTGTACTCCGATCAATTTTAGTTGTGCCAAGTGTACCTATCGATGTAATTAGGTTTGATAACTGATAGTAAATAATGTATATTTATTTAAATTGCTCAGAACATGTAGAAGATTGCATCACTCATTCATTGACTCAACTTGAACGGCTTCAGTTTGATACTTGTAGTTGGTTTCTAGTGGTTCTCACTTCTCAGTGTTGGGGAGGAACTAGTTCGTTTTTGGGGAACATTTAGGGGAACTTATAGTTCATTTATTTTTAAAGGAACTTGGGAACAAAAAAGTTCCTTTGTAAGGAACTTATTTTTCGTTATTTATAAGTTCCTTTCAAATAGAAATATAGTCCCAGCAAACACGGGACATGGCAGCAACGTCCCTGCCATGTCCCCAAAATCCCAAAAGGGATATCCCTTTTCCGCCATGTCCGCATGACATCTGGCCATGTCCGCCATTTTCCGGGATATCCGCCATGTCCCAGGAAGGTCCCATTTGGGAGATCTCTTTTTTTTAAAGTTCTCCCTTTTGGAACCTCCCCGCCATGTCCCAGGGAGGTCCCATTTGGGATATCCCTTTTGGGACGTCCCTGCCATGTCCCAGGGAGGTCCCCTTTTGGGAGCTCTTTTTATGCTTCAGAAAATGTGTTGAACTTATTTAAGTTCAACACATTTTTTTTGTGACTTATCAAGTTTTATATACCTTTTGCAGCAAGCCGATTTTAATTGAATCAAATGCCTTTAAAACTAGGAAAACGCTCTGTGTGACGCGTTGATGAGCGAGCACGGATACACTCAAAACCTCGAACCGAAATTATGTCTATCGAAAATGGCATTAAAAGCCAATAATTCTTGAATTTCGTCACAGACTTATCTCCAAAATCTCCAAAAATATTGGTCCCAAAACCTTGCTAAGTTTTAAGTTGATCGATTAAACCTTTGATTGAACGGTTCCTTGTTAAGTTTCAAAAATCACAGGATATCTTTCAAAAAATATACCTGGGACCACTCATATGATATGATATTAGTGTGTACACAATATCAGAAATATCTGTTGAACGGTATTTATTGAGCGAGCGAAGCGAGCGTCTCCTTTGGCTCTTTGGCACGGACCTCTGTTTTTTTGTTTTTTTTTCTGTTACTGACGATATACAGGTCAGAGTTTTTCTTCGATCGAGCTGAAATTTTGCACACATATAAAACCAACCTTCTCTGTTAGCATACCCTAATTTTTTTGATATACATAAATTAGTTAAAATTATAAATATCTCCTGATAGGCTGAAAAATGAAAACAGTCTTCGATAATTCTGATCAAACTCATATTTTGCATGATCATTAAGACCAACATTGTTTCTTATTTAACACAATTTCATCCAAATCAGTTAAGAACGTATGAACTTATTGACATTTTTAATATCTGTCAGTAAAGGAAGTATCGAAATGAATGTTTTCCAGTGCTAATTGAATTGAATATGATTTGCTTTATGAGCCAGGGTGCTTAGATGCTATTTTTAAGTTGCGATGAAAAGCATAATTGAGCGAGCGAAGCGAGCGTCTCCTTTTGGTTCTTTTGGCACGGACCTCTGTTTTTTTTGTTTTTTTTCTGTGCCTGACGATATACAGGTCAGGGTTTTTCTTCGATCGAGCTGAAATTTTGCACACATGTACGTAACATTTCCGATTGTTGCAGACCCTAATTTTTTTGAAATCCATTGATTGGTTCAAATTTAAAAAAAAATTATCTTTCGATTGGTGGGTTTGATCAATTTGAAATTTTGACAAGTCATTACGACCAACATTTTACCCAATCATAAAAAGTTTCAGCCATATCCTCCCATTGGTTAAAATTAAAAAAAATCTTCCATGTGATTTTTGAAATTTAAACTAGAACCGTTTGACCGATCAACTTAAAACTTTGCATGGTCATTGGGACCAACATTATCTGTGTTTTTGACCTGACAATTTTCAGACAAATCTGTGTTTAAATCCAAAAGTTATTGACATTTTACGGACATTTTGCTTGTTGCTATGGATCACGGCAACATTGACGCCTCCAGTTCCAATGTTCCAAGGTATAGTTAGAACAGAAACTTTCAAACGCATAATTATGACACTAATAATCAACAGATCGATCTGATATTGTGTACACACACTTATATCTAGGATTATAATCCGAGTTATAATCCTAGCTTATATCATATGAGTGGTCCCAGGTATATTTTTTGAACAAGATCCTGTGATTTTTGAAAATTAACAAGGAACCATTCAATCATAAAGGTTCAATCGATCAACTTAAAACTTTGCATGGTTATTAGGACCAATAGTTTTGGAATTTTTGAAGATTTTCATACAAGTCTGTGACGAAATTGAAGAATTATTGGCTTTTAATGACATTTTCATTTGACAGAATTTCATCAACGCGTTACCCAGAGCGTTTTCCTAGTACTTTTATGTCGATTGAGTGATCATATTTCAATTTAATGTGTATGTATGTAATGTTTTCTGTGTGTTTTGTACGCATTTCCGGTTCGAAAACACTGAGCGTTTTCCTAGTTCGTTTCATTTCGTTTGAATTACTTTCTGCTCTAACTACCTTGCCTTAAACTGAAGATTCGAAGTCGCGTGAATTTGACAGCTAACACGCAAAATGTCCCTAGAATTACAAAAACTTTTGAAATTAACTGCAGATTAGACTGAAAATTGGCAAAAATACCTTAAATGTTAGTACCAATGACCATGCAGTCAATCGGTTCTAGTTTAAATTACAAAAGTCACCGGAAATATGGTTTCAAATTTGAACCAATAGGAGGATTTGGCTGAAATTTATTATGATAAGGTACAATGTTGGTGGCAATGACTTGTCAAAATTTCAAATTGATTGAATCAACCAATCGAAAGATATTTTTTTTAAATTTGAACCAATCAGTAGATTTCAAAAAAATTATGGTCTGCAACGCCGAGAAATGGTCCATACATGTGTGCAAAATTTTAGCTTGATCAAAGAAAAACTGTGACTTGTATATCGTCAGGTAGCAGAAAAAAAAACAGAGGTCCGTGCCAAAAGAGCCAAAAGGAGACGCTCGCTTCGCTCGCTCAATGAACATGTAAATATTTCAGATTTTGTAGAATTATCATCTCTTTTCGATAACGACACCATCTTTTGTGTATCCAAAATCAATTTACGATAGGTAATTATTAATTACAGAGTACTAGAGTGCCACGCCCACTAGGTACTTCCGGAGGCTTTCTGGAATTCTTCTTATGGAAAATAACATGGGGACTTACTTTGATTGCTGGTCATTTATAAAGAAAACAGAGTTAAGAAAATCCCAATACACCACCATTAATTTCAATCTTTCATTTATAATATTATGTCGACACATCTCTTCAAATATATACCGTATTTAATCTGTTTAAGTTATTAAACAGCTCCAAAGTGCGACGTTGCAATCACATCAATAATATATTGTAACACGGCGCAGCGCGATGTCCTGGGAAGCAAGTTGGCAACTGCGACTTTACAAAAATGAAAAACAAATGAAACAATTTTCAACAATGATGCCAGACCTTGCACGTCAATTTTCGATTGTTGACGAAAAGTAAACAAAACTGAAGTATTTTTGTGCTCCTCGAGATTATACACTGAATCAAGTTCATATTATAGTTATTTTAATTGCAAGATACCATAAAACGAGATGTAATGAGCTGCTGAAATGTAGACTGACAGTTCATTGAATTTACATCTTGCACCGGTGTACATTTTCGTGACGTCATACCCTGTATAGTGTGTTGTTTAACTTGTAACAGATTAAATACGGTATATATTTGAAGAGATGTGTCGACATAATATTATAAATGAAAGATTGAAATTAATGGTGGTGTATTGGGATTTTCTTAACTCTGTTTTGTTTATAAATGACCAGCAATCGAAGTAAGTCCCCATGTTATTTTCCATAAGAAGAATTCCAGAAAGCCTCCGGAAGTACCTAGTGGGCCTGGCACTCTAGTACTCTATTAGCATCATAAACTATTATGCCAGAAATCTCAATAGGTACATTTAAACAGATTTCTTTTATCATTATCAATGTTTCAAAAATCTACTCAAAGCATGTCTAAAGCGTCGTCTTTCTCACTCCGCGCCGTGGTCCCGTGGTTAGCCCGCCAGTCTTCTAACCACAAGATCGTGTGTTCAAATCATGTTGGGGTTATATAATTTGTATTGGTGTACTAAGAAGTCTAGATTCGTTGTTGCGCGCGCCGCCTTGGTATGGAGTGCAAACCTCTGAAAATTTAAACCCCCAGAATCTTCGAAAACCAAGAAAAAATATTGCCACTTGGATACATATGTGTGCTTGTTCAATTGACGGCTACTACGGCTCAATCAGTAAAACAGCAATGATTCTGGCTGAACATGTATTACTTGAATCACTGTGAAGTGGAAACAAAACCTTTACCTAACATTATTTGTTGACATTTGAAGGGATTGACACTTTTTGTATGTAATTATTTCGTAATTAATTCCAATAACTGACGAGCACAATTTTTATCCAAGCAGTAGGTATATTATTGTTAATAAATAATGAATACAATGATAAAATGATGATGAATCTCATATAAATTAGCAGACCTTTGGTGCACTGAAAGTGGATCTCTTCACTTTCCTATTTACTAAATCACACTTTGGTATAAAACACTTTCGGGGCATTTTATATACTGATATTAATTTATTATATTTATAATTATATGTATATTATTGTAATTAAATGAAGTTTAATTAACCATCCATCCCAAACATCGGAATTACAGAATGTTAACCTCAATTGTTTGAATTGTGAGCTGCGCCTTCTAAATCGAAAATCATACCTGTCTTGATTTACTCAACTATTAACAGCTGCCGGCCGAGCCACCGACGTAAGAAAATGATTCCAAATTCCCCCGCTAGGAAGACAACTTGGGCAGTAGGCAGAATTTTTTTGAACATGTTTTGGTGCTAGAAATTACCCCCAGAGAGCATGGGCAGTTTACACTAGAGAGCCTATATACTGGGGAAGAGAGTGGCCAACTGGGTGACTGTTTTCTATTGGTTGAAGAATTAACCAGGCCGCTTTAATGGGAGCCGCCATCTTGTGCTCAAACAGTGGGCAAGTTAGAGAGCCTAGGGCAAGTAGCTGGCTGTGGCAGGACCTAGTTTACGACCTTGCCAAGCGTCCATGACTTGAGTACAAGATGGCGCCCACGAGTTGGCCACTCTCTTCCCCAGTATATAGGCTCTCTAGTTTACACTCCTTACCAGGCGGCGCGCGCAGCCAGATCTAGGCTTCTTAGGTGTACTAATCATAATTGTAATTGTCTCTGTAATTTCGTTCACAGAATTGAAATCCGATCAAAACATGACTGAGAAATCAATTACTTATTACAATTTTATTTTGTTGGCCAAGGCTTTTGTTGATCACATGTAATAACAAAATCAGCGGCTTGCAAGCCGAACTTGTTTCGCAATTCTTTGATTGACTCAAATTTAAAAATAAAAAATATCTTATGTAGCTTCTTAATGTTTCAGAACACATCATTAATATATAAAATAAACTAATACGGTATGAGTTCTAGGTTTTTAATTGGAGCGACGTTTCAAGTGAACTGTGTCACCCCTCATCAGGCTCGGAAATGTAACATTTTAAAAACATTTTTGCAAAACATTTTTGTTTTCTCTTTTTAAAATGTTACATATCCGAGCCTGATGAGGGGTGACACAGTTCACTTGAAACGTCGCTCCAATTAAAAACCTAGAACTCACTCATACCGTATTAGTTTATTTTAAATATCTTATGATTGGTTGATCTGAACAATTTGAATTTTTGTACTGTCAAGAAGACCTGCATCATTTAATATAAATCTACAAAGTTTCAGTCTAAATGCTCCAATTGGTCGAAAGACAAAATGTTCGGATTAAGCTAAAATTTTGCATGATGATCAAAGAACAAAATTATATAAAATGTTATACATTTCAGCCCAATCGGTCGAGTATTTACAATTTTTTTGCCATTTTAAGTGTTTTAGTCTAAGGTAATACTGTCATTTTCTTTGATTGAGTGAATCGTGTTTGGTGCTCGCTTATCAACGCGTTACACTGGAGGAAGTTCTTCGAGATCGTTCGTTTTGTTTTTCCATACATACATAATATATTAATGAAATGTTTATTCCGTCCATAAGATTATTAGCTCACGGTCTTGTGGTGGCATCCTAAAATCACCTAAAAGATTTTCCCGACAAATGTCTCATGAAATTACAATTTGATATTTTATTGAGCGAGCGTAGCGAGCGTCACCACGGTACTCTTATGGCACTTTCTCTGTGTTTTTGTATTTTTTATTTTTTTTTGTGGTCACAGCCCAGGTCAAACCACTCAAGCAATCGATCTGAAATTTTGCACACATACTAACGTAATCTATGCGGTCCCTGGGATCGTTTTTGAACGGGATCCCGTGATTGGTTCAAATTTGAAAAAAATATCTTTCGATTGGTTGTTCCGATCAATTTGAAATTTTGACAAGTCAATACGACCAACATTGTCCTCAATCTTACAAAGTTTCAGCCCAATCCTCCCATTGGTTAAAATTTAAAACTATCTTTCCGGTGATTTTTGAAATTTAAACTAGAACCGTGTAACTGATAATTTTAAAAATTTGCGTGGTCATTGGGACCAACATTATCTGCGTTTTTGAAAAATTTCGGACTAATCTGTGCTAAAATCCAAAAGTTATTGACTTTTTACGGACATTTGGCGTGTTAAATGTCAAATTTCTCGAAAATGATGATCACGGCATCTTCGACGCTTCAGTTCCAACTTTCAAGGTAGTTAGAGTAGAAACTTTCAAATGAATATGAAACTAATAATGACTGTTCAACAGATTGTACACACACTAATATTATATGAGTGGTCCCAGGTATATATTTTTTTAATGAGATCATGTGATTTTTGAAAATAACAAGGAACCGTTGAATCAGAAAGGTTCAATCGATCAACTTTAAACTTTGCAAGGCTATTGGGACCAATATTTTAGGAACTTTTGGAGACTTTTATACAAGTCTGTGACGTAATTCAAGAATTATTTCCTTTTAATGAAATTTTCCATATACAAAATTTCGGTTCGAGGTGTTGCGCCTATCCGTGCTCGCTCATCAACGCGTTACACAGAGCGTTTTCCTATAGTTAATTAAAATGTTAATTTTTTTGGGTGAAAAATGTATTTGTCGTTATTGGTTGTATTGATATTTACAAATTTAAAATATTTGTTTTGAAGTTTTCTATTCTTTGTAAGTGCCTCCTTTGTTCATGTCATCAAATCAAAGTAACTTGATATTTTGTAAAGACATCACCTACCTACAAATTATATATTTTATATTTCTTGCTTTTGCAACTCCTTTTGCCCTGGAGTAAAATATCAATGCTATCAATAATCAATAGAAATATGACCAACGTCCTTGTAATGTATTTCTTTGGAGATTGAACCAACATTGGTTAGGTACACTTGCCACCTGGCACAACCTTAGGCACAGTTATTTAGTCTAAGGCACAACTATGCAAAACATCATGATCGCTCAATATCTCTTGACTGACTGAATGTTCTATCAGAAGAGTCCAAGCGATCTTCTTGTCTCACTCTAGTAGGTGACCTCACATTTCAATGATAATAACAAGCATTGGTTGTTAGGAACATGACTGACCAGCAGTCATTCACATTTGTACTCCGATCAATTTTAGTTGTGCCAAGTGTACCTATCGATGTAATTAGGTTTGATAACTGATAGTAATGTATAATTATTTAATTTGCTCATAACATGTAGTAGATTGCATAACTCTTTCATGAGTCAACTTGAACAGTTCAGTTCGATACTTTTAGTTGGTTTCTATCAGGGACCCGAACCTTTATGAATAAAGGTTCGGGTTCCGGTTCCGGTTCCACAATTTTATTTTATAAAGGTTCGGGTTCCGGTTCCGGATCTAAAACAAATATTCTTAAAGGTTCGGTTCCGGTTCCGGTTCCTGCATAAAGGTTCCGGGTTCCGGTTCCGGTTCTCAAATTTTAAATCAAAATATTATAAAACTTCAGTATTACCTATGTCAAATTTAATGGAATTATTGGATTTGGATTTTGTCCTATGAATGCAAGCACAGGTGTGGCAGTGTCTGTATAAAATTCACAGGATAGTGCGCAGAAAAAAATATCTGAGGAGACTGTAGTGGCTGCAATGTTCTCCATAAGACAACGTAAACATTCATTTTTCCTGAGTTATCATATTCAAATTGTCGGCATCACACTAGTCAGATTCAAAATTGAAAACTCGAGCAGCGTTAGTAAAATTAAGAATTATTGTTTCTTATCAAGAATTAAAATTTTTTACAAAAAATACATACCTATTGGAAATTTTATCAAAAAATTAACTTTATACAACTTTGTAAATAATATTATATCCAAGTGATATACATGATTTTTTTTATTAAAAGAAGGAACCTTAAAGAACCTTTAAGAACCTTTAAGAACCTAATTGATTATAAAGGTTCGGGTTCCGGTTCCGGTTCTTTGGAAAAAAAAGTATAACGGTTCCGGTTCCGGTTCTGGTTCCGAAATTATAAAGGTTCATACCGATTCTAGGTTCCGGTTCCGGTTCCGGTTCGGGTCCCTGGTTTCTATAGGTTCTAGCACAGGATGATATAATTTATCACTTTCTCACTTGTGCTATCTTAAATAATTAAGTCAATGAATGCTACATTTATTACGTACATTTTGTGAAATCATATAAAGAAATACAAACTTATGGACCCAACTCTTTCTTCAGCCAATGTAACTTGTGCAATCTTTGCTGTAAACACATTTAAAATTTAGATCATGCCGTTCAGGATCATCGTCTTCTGTTCCACCGTGGATTTAGACCTGAATTTCACTGTGTTTGTCATTGAACGAGCTTTTCCTTTTCACTCTTGTGGCCTGCTTGATTTTATCTGTGCCAGTATTCAGGTCACTGTTTCTCCGATCGAGCTGAATTTATCTACACACGTAATAACAAAATCAGCGGCTTGCAAGCCGAACTTGTTTCGCAATTCTTTGATTGGCTCAAATTTAAAAACAATAATATATCTTCTGATTGGTTGATCTGAACAATTTGAATTTTTGTACTGTCAATAAGACCAGCATTAAATAAAAATGTACAAAGATTCAGTCAAATGCTCCTATTGGTCAAAAGACAAAATGTTTGGATTTAGTTAAAATTATGCATGTTGATCAAGTACAAAATTATCTCTAAGTTTATAAATTTCAGCCCAATCGGTCAAGTATTTACAAATTGTTGCCATTTTAAGAGATTCTGAAGAACTGTCAAAGGAGTTTGATAGAAAAGTTTAAAAATCACAGCAAATGGATTTGTTGGATTCCAGTGTATGGAAATTGGAAAAAGAAAATCAGTAATACTGTAGCATTTTCTTTGATTGAGTGAATCGTGTTTGGTGCTCTTATCAACGCGTTACAGTTAAACTGAAGGGCAGGTTCTTCGAGATCGTTCTTTTCGGTGTCCATGTACGGATTCACGGCTTACGACGTCAGACAAACAAAACATCAACTGATTTGCCAGCTTGAATGATATTTCATTGAGTATGACGTCACCCTCGATTATACGAGCACTCGAACGATCTCGACAGTCCTGGGTCTTGTAGATCATCAAGTATGACGTCACGCTCGATACGAGCACTCGCACGATCTCGACAGTCCTGGGTCTTGTAGATCATCAAGTATGACGTCACGCTCGATCATACGAGCACTCGCACGATCTCGACAGTCCTGGGTCTTGTAGATCATCAAGTATGACGTCACGCTCGATCATACGAGCACTCGCACGATCTCGACAGTCCTGGGTCTTGTAGATCATCAAGTATGACGTCACGCTCGATCATACGAGCACTCGCACGATCTCGACAGTCCTGGGTCTTGTAGATCATCAAGTATGACGTCACGCTCGATCATACGAGCACTCGCACGATCTCGACAGTCCTGGGTCTTGTAGATCATCAAGTATGACGTCACGCTCGATCATACGAGCACTCGCACGATCTCGACAGTCCTGGGTCTTGTAGATCATCAAGTATGACGTCACGCTCGATCATACGAGCACTCGCACGATCTCGACAGTCCTGGGTCTTGTAGATCATCAAGTATGACGTCACGCTCGATCATACGAGCACTCGCACGATCTCGACAGTCCTGGGTCTTGTAGATCATCAAGTATGACGTCACGCTCGATCATACGAGCACTCGCACGATCTCGACAGTCCTGGGTCTTGTAGATCATCAAGTATGACGTCACGCTCGATCATACGAGCACTCGCACGATCTCGACAGTCCTGGGTCTTGTAGATCATCAAGTATGACGTCACGCTCGATCATACGAGCACTCGCACGATCTCGACAGTCCTGGGTCTTGTAGATCATCAAGTATGACGTCACGCTCGATCATACGAGCACTCGCACGATCTCGACAGTCCTGGGTCTTGTAGATCATCAAGTATGACGTCACGCTCGATCATACGAGCACTCGCACGATCTCGACAGTCCTGGGTCTTGTAGATCATCAAGTATGACGTCACGCTCGATCATACGAGCACTCGCACGATCTCGACAGTCCTGGGTCTTGTAGATCATCAAGTATGACGTCACGCTCGATCATACGAGCACTCGCACGATCTCGACAGTCCTGGGTCTTGTAGATCATCAAGTATGACGTCACGCTCAATCATACAAGCACTCGCACGATCTCGACAGTCCTGGGTCTTGTAGATCATCAAGTATGACGTCACGCTCGATCATACGAGCACTCGCACGATCTCGACAGTCCTGGGTCTTGTAGATCATCAAGTATGACGTCACGCTCGATCATACGAGCACTCGCACGATCTCGACAGTCCTGGGTCTTGTAGATCATCAAGTATGACGTCACGCTCGATCATACGAGCACTCGCACGATCTCGACAGTCCTGGGTCTTGTAGATCATCAAGTATGACGTCACGCTCGATCATACGAGCACTCGCACGATCTCGACAGTCCTGGGTCTTGTAGATCATCAAGTATGACGTCACGCTCGATCATACGAGCACTCGCACGATCTCGACAGTCCTGGGTCTTGTAGATCATCAAGTATGACGTCACGCTCGATCATACGAGCACTCGCACGATCTCGACAGTCCTGGGTCTTGTAGATCATCAAGTATGACGTCACGCTCGATCGTACGAGCACTCGCACGATCTCGACAGTCCTGGGTCTTGTAGATCATCAAGTATGACGTCACGCTCGATACGAGCACTCGCACGATCTCGACAGTCCTGGGTCTTGTAGATCATCAAGTATGACGTCACGCTCGATACGAGCACTCGCACCATCTCGACAGTCCTGGGTCTTGTAGATCATCAAGTATGACGTCACGCTCGATCATACGAGCACTCGCATGATCTCGACAGTCCTGGGTCTTGTAGATCATCAAGTAGCAACAGAACTATCCATTATTCAGTGCAACACAACACTTCACCAGCCACATGTTTTCGCGATCATATTTCAAATTCCTGAACGGAAAAAAATACTTAAGAGTCGACAGGACTTGCAGAAAATTTCGATTCCGAAGTAAAAAATTCCTAGAAATGCATGAAAATTTATTAGCTCTGGATTGTCATGACATTTTGTGACATTTAATCGTCACAATATTTATCGTCACTTATTTTATCGTGTGTTGCATGTTGCATATACTTCTGTGAAATAAGTTATTTTAATTCAAATATGGAAAACCACAAAAAAAAACATAAAAAGGCGGCCGTTACTTTTTATTTTAACGGCTGGACCGATTGTTTTCAAAATTTAACAGCATAGAGATAAGGGGTAAATCTGAGTCCCTATATTATATAGTGATTCAAAAATATAATACAAAATTATTTTTCTCGTTGATAAGGTGCTATAACTTGGGCAATATATGGGTATATTTGGCACCTCTGCCCTGAATTAAAAGAAACAAAAAATAAAACGCTGGGTCACTAGAGACACAGATCTACTCTTTATCTATAACCTGGAAAAATTTGAAGACAATCGGTAAAGCCGTTTAGAAAAAAGTAGGGGACGCCTTTTTGTGCTTCATAAAACATGGATTTCATCAAGTATCGTAGACTCTTAAAATATCTCCCGAATTTTACCAATTTCCTTATTTACATTAAAGTAATCGCGAAACATATTGCTTGCTTTTGAATTTACATTTATTGTTTGAGGAGTACTTCAGGAACATTTGACGCATTAAGCTTTAAATGGTTCAATTAGAATTTTTAGGAACCACTTATATAATCTAAAATAGTTATGTTTATTTTATTTACATTATGTAGTATAATTATTAATTTATCAATTTAATTCATTATTGTTAATTGTTATTCTGATTATTTGTATACCTTGTTGGTTCATAATTTTCATAATTGAAATAATTCATTCATAATTCTTACATTCATAATTCATACGGAGATCAGCAGCGGTCATTTCTCATTCCCAAACTATTCAACACACTTCCACCCAGTTTACAAAATTTAGAAAAATTTAAGACAGTTAAAAAGGCAATTAAAGAGTGGATTTTCCCCACGGAGGTTGAATGAAATTATTATTATTATTATTATTATTATTATTATTGTCTTTATTCACAATATATTATAATACAGTACAATAAACTATTATAACATATTGGCAAAACATCCATTCATGCAGCGGAATCACACCGTGATTCTATGCTGCATTGGGTTTTGTAGATTCTGTGGTTCAAGTGATGACTCGACGGATGATGTAGGCCGATCCCAATAACGCGTGCTTTTGGAGGTCGGTGCAAGAAAATTCTCCTGGGATCATTTTCGCATAATCTTGGTAGTGGTTGGTGATAGTTCCAAGCGCTCCAATTACTATAGGACATACCTTGGTTGACAGTTTCCACATCCGTCCTATCTCAATTTGGAGGTCTCGGTATTTCAATATTTTCTCCGACTCTTTTTTCAGTACATTTCCATCCATAGGAACAGCAACATCAATAATTAGACATGTGCTATCTTTTATATTTTTTATAATGATGTCAGGTTTGTTGGCTAAGATGGTCCTATCAGTTCGTACTTGTTCATTCCATATTATTGTAACATCTCCATTTTCACATACTTGAGGTGGATGATGATCATAGTGATGTGTTGATTTTGGGAGGTTGAAATGTTGACATATTGCCCAGTGAAGGGAAGCTGCTATCTTGTCATGACGTTCGATGTACTCTTTCTTAGCTAGCACTGGACATCCTGACACTATGTGGTCAATCGTTTCTTCGTGCTGTTTGCATAATCTACACATTCCATTCGATCCAGTCTTAAGAATCCTCTTCTCATAGCTTCTCGTTCTTAATGATTGGTCTTGTGCAGCTACAATTAAGGATTCAGTCTCGCCTTTAAGGGTTCCTTTCACAAGCCAATTGAATGTACTTGGCCTGTTAATAAATATTTTCTTCATATTCTTTGGGTACTGACCATGCATGGCTTTCCCCTCCCATTCATCACATAATTGGTCCTGTAGTTTTGACTTGACGACTTCTCTAATTTTTCTTACCTGGTGAAGAATATCCTTGTCTGTTTGTGTTTGTACATTCAACATGTTAATGCTAGACTTGAATTTGTCTGCTAATGATAACATCGATAAGGTTTTTGGTCTGTTTTCCTCACTCACTTTGATGATGTTCACAAAGTGATCGCTTTTCTTTAGTCGTATGTACTCGGCAGTCCCAATCATTGCCGATCTGTATGAGCCTTCCACCTGACACAATCCCCTTCCACCTTGCTTTCTTGAGACATACAATCTTTGAACATCTGCTCTTGGATGTTGCATCTTGTGGATGGTTAGTAGTTTCCTGGTCTTTCTGTCAATATTCTTTAATTCTTTGAGACTCCAATCCAATATGCAAAAGCTGTATTGTAAGACTGGCAGTGCAAGAGCTCCAATTGCAAGAATTTTATTTCTCCCATTCAGCTCAGTCTGCAATATCAAACGAACTCTCCTCCGATATTCTTGAACCAACTTATCTTTCATAGCTACATGCTGGATTCCATTCCCTTCTTCAATTCCTAGATATTTATATGCTTCTCCAGGATCCAACATCTTGATTGAAGAGTTATTATCAACAATAATATTTTCAGATGATATTATTTTCCCTTTCTTAAATGCAGCTGTTGCACATTTCTCCAAGCCAAACTCCATACATATATCATCACTAAAACGTTTAACAATACCAATCATTTCTTCCATCTCTTCCCTTTTCTCGGCGAATATTTTGATGTCATCCATATAGATTAGATGATTTACTCTTACATCAGTATTTTTCACTTTGTATCCACATCGAGATTTGTTTAACATGCTTGTTAGAGGAAAGAGGCTCATGCAGAAAAGAAGCGGTGACAAAGAATCGCCTTGATATATTCCTCTCTTTATTGAAATACCCTCAGACGTGATTACTTCCTTGTGAGTCCTAAGCGTAAGACTAGTTCGCCAGGTTGTCATGATTGATTTGCAAAATCTTATCAGTTTAGGGTTTAATCGATAGATGTCCATAGCTTGAAGAATCCAACTATGTGGAACACTATCAAACGCTTTCTTGTAGTCTATCCACCCCATGTGCAAGTTTCTTTTATTTCTCTTACAATCCTCCATGATAGCTTTGCTTAACATAAGATGGTCCTTACATCCAAAAGAACCTGAGCTACATCCTTTCTGCTCCATCGGCATGATATTTTGTTGGTCAAAAAATATATGCATTCTGCTCGATATGATGGCCGTCAAGTTCTTGTACATTGTGGATAGACAAGTAATGGGTCTGTAGTTTTTTGGAAGATGCGTTTCATGACTCTTTGGCAAAAGACAGGTTTTACCCTGGGTTAGCCACTCGGGAACACCTTCTGGATCACGGATTGCACTATTATAAGCATCTGCTATCCGACCATGAAGAGTTGTAAAGGATTTTAGCCAGAAGTTCTGTATTCCATCTAACCCAGGAGCTTTCCAATTGGCTGATTTGTATAGTTGTTTTGATACCTCTAAAGCTGTAATGTCTCTCCATTCCATCTCCGGTATTGTTGAATTCTCTTCTTTCATATTCTTGATCCACTGAGCTTCATGATTGTGCTGTTTATTATCCTCCCAAATTCCTTTCCAGAATTGCTCAACATCTTCAATCGGAGGGTGGATTTTTACATCAATTTGTTTGTTGAGTATATTTCTGTAAAATGATTTAGCTCCCTCATTAAACTGTTTATTCTGCTGATACTGCAACACTCGTTTCTTATATCTTCTCACTCTTTGGGCCTTCGCCTGTATTTTCTGCTTGAGTATCTCTTTGATACGAGTAAAATCATCTGAGCTTGCAATATTGTATTTAAACCCAAGTTTAACTTTAATCTTTTGTAGTTTTATTGATAACTCCTTACTTTGTAGAATTTCTGTTATGTGAGATATTTCCCTCCTCCATTCGTCAATTTGGGTTTGGATTCTTTTCTTCCACTTCTGATCATTTTTACTATTTTGCCCGGTGTTCTCTTTGATCTCATAACCTATTTTTTTAAATAGTGTCTGTGCAGCTGCATATATCAAGATGTTGATGTCAGTCAGATTTATGTGATCATTTGCTAACGCGATCTTTCCTAGCGCAGAATTAACTTCAATAAGGACTCTCTTAGTTTGTTTCGTCACCTTCAACTTAGGAAGTTTCCCCCTGGACCACGTCGACTCCGCCTTCATCTGTCTCCAGCGCTCCATGATCTCGTCCTCTAGGTCCGAGTGCTGCACTTCACCAACCACCTCCGGATCCAATGAGAGTAGAGGCAACGAACAATGAGTAAGATCTTGATCTCGATCTTCAATTTCTTCCCCTCCATCACGATCATCAATATCCCCTGTTTCATCAATACCTCCTGTTTCCTCCACTCGGAGTTGTCCATTCAGGATTGGCCTCAGTCTCAATCTCTCCGGGGTCATTGATAATAATGCAGGTATCGAAATATTAGTAGGGTCTTGATCTTGATCTTCAATAGCTACTTCCTCATCTTGAACACCATTATCTCTTGAAATAACCATTTTCACATGTTCTTCAATCACTTTCAGTTCTTCTACTGTCAACTTGTTGTTCTTAATTATGTACCGCCTCTGATTAGCCAGTTTGTTTGAATCCATGTTAGGCCGTATATTAGGATTTCTTCTTCTCCACAGTTGAAAAGTCATCTTCATGTTACCAGTCAGTGTAGTATGACTAACATATGTATGACACCACATAATCTCCTTATACTCTTCCATTGTCCATTTCTGCCTTCTTGGCTGTATGGTTTCATTTAATATGAAAGCAGATTGGTCAGGAATAGGGCTGGTATGAGTTTCCTCGATCCAGGGACCTAATTCCTCTCTTGAACTCATGGAAGATCTAGTTCTAGTATTATTTAATTCCTCACGTTGAGTACCATTAGATGTTTTAACGGTTCGTGTTCGTGCTGGCATTGCTGATATTTGGTCTTGATTTCTTAAATATTGAACCTTGGTTGTTGACGAGAAACAGTGCCAAATGGCCGTGAAATAACAAAACCAATCTCCTGTTCCTTGTGAAATTTCCTTTCGAAATGAGAAAGCCAATATCTTCTCTTGATTATTCTCCTCTTCTATAATAATATCAACTCCAAATTATTATCACAAGATATGTATAAACTACTTCCACTCACCTCAATATCAATTTCGGGTTAGTAAACTTTAAGAAACATATAAAAAACCAATAAAATGTGAAGAGCTTCACATCAGCTGCCGGCACTTGATCACGGCCTCCGTGATCTCTCACGGCCTCCGTGATCTCTCACGGAGATCACATTAATATTATTAATATTATTAATTATTATTAATAATAATAATAATAATTATTATTATTATTATTATTATTATTATTATTATTATGGTGTTCTGATATTATGTATTATTTATTTATTTATTATTGTATGATATTTACCTTGATGTAGTATTTGCTCTATGGTATTTGTATCTATGGATTTGTTCACTGTACTTTGTAATTTGTAATTTGAATTTGAATTTGATGATTATTATTATTAAAAGTAGTTATTAGTTGTTTTATTGTGACGTATATTTATGTTGTTGTTGTTGTTGTTTATATATAGCAGTCCTGCAGACAAGCCACTGTTTGGTTTTGTGGGACTGAGGATTTTCTTATGTACTATTAATTTGCAACAATAAATAAATAAAAAAATAAAAAAAGGCAAAGACATTTCGAAAATAAATGTTTTATATATAGACTAAAGGTAGAAGAACTTTAATAAAGTACTGAAAGTAGGTACTTGACCAGTAATGGAGGGAAACAATACCCAAGACAAAAGTACGCAGAAAATCGTGTTTCTTATATTATGGCCAATGAATGTGCAAATGAACTGGAATATATTTTCAAGCGGCTTGACAAATTTACGAGAAACGGGCAAAGGGTTAACGACCTGTATTATCTGTTACAGACGCCTGAGCCAAAGGGCAAATCGATAAGAAAGACCTTAGGGGGGATGGCAAAGAAGATCACCGGCGTTGCTAAGAAGGCCCCAGGCCACAGCAACGCCGCCGGCCCCAGCCATTCCCCCGGCGTTGCTCAGACGGCCGCCGGCCCAAGCAACGCCCCCAGCCCCAGCCACGCCCCCGAGACCCCGGGCAAGGGCAGGCTAAGGGACGCCATCAAGGAGTACCTCTGGCCCAAACCCAAGGTATGTTATAACATTGTGAAAATCAACTCTATGTCACATTTCCCAGCGTTCAACCTGCGGGAAAACCCCATACATTTCACTCGGGTTCACCATCTTCTCTCCCACTCTAGCGCTACTTCATGATTCAATGCAGTGTAATAGCCCATGTATAGTTCTGTTAGCAGCAAGCAGTGTGATGCTATTAGAGAGGTTTGTCTGTCCAGGCCATCTTCTCTCCCACTCCAGCGCTGCTTCATGATTCAATGCAATGTAATGGCCCGTGTATAGTTCTGTTAGCAGCAACCAGTGTGATGCTATGAGAGATGTTTGTCTGCCCAGGCCATCTTCTCTCGCACTACAGCGCTGCTTCATGATTCAATGCAATGTAATGACATGTATAGTTCTGTTAGCAGCAACCAGTGTGATGCTATGAGAGATGTTTGTCTGCCCAGGCCATCTTCTCTCGCACTACAGCGCTGCTTCATGATTCAATGCAATGTAATGACATGTATAGTTATGTTAGCAGCAACCAGTGTGATGCTATGAGAGATGTTTTTCTGTCCAGGCCATCTTCTCTCCCACTACAGCGCTGCTTCATGATTCAATGAAATGTAAAGACATGTATAGTTCTGTTAGCAGCAACCAGTGTGATGCTATGAGAGATGTTTGTCTGCCCAGGCCATCTTCTCTCCCACTACAGCGCTGCTTCATGATTCAATGCTATGTAATGACCCATGTATAGTTCTGTTAGCAGCAACCAGTGTAATGCTATGAGAGTTGTTTGTCTGCCCAGGCCATCTTCTCTCGCACTACAGCGCTGCTTCATGATTCAATGCAATGTAATGACCCATGTATAGTTCTGTTAGCAGCAACCAGTGTGATGCTATGAGAGATGTTTGTCTGCCCAGGCCATCTTCTCTCGCACTACAGCGCTACTTCATGATTCAATGCAATGTAATGACATGTATAGTTCTGTTAGCAGCAACCAGTGTGATGCTATGAGAGATGTTTGTCTGCCCAGGCCATCTTCTCTCGCACTACAGCGCTGCTTCATGATTCAATGCAATGTAATGACATGTATAGTTCTGTTAGCAGCAACCAGTGTGATGCTATGAGAGATGTTTGTCTGCCCAGGCCATCTTCTCTCCCACTACAGCGCTGCTTCATGATTCAATGAAATGTAAAGACATGTATAGTTCTGTTAGCAGCAACCAGTGTGATGCTATGAGAGATGTTTGTCTGCCCAGGCCATCTTCTCTCGCACTACAGCGCTGCTTCATGATTCAATGCAATGTAATGACATGTATAGTTCTGTTAGCAGCAACCAGTGTGATGCTATGAGAGATGTTTGTCTGCCCAGGCCATCTTCTCTCGCACTACAGCGCTGCTTCATGATTCAATGCTATGTAATGGCGCATGTATAGTTCTGTTAGCAGCAACCAGTGTGATGCTATGAGAGATGTTTGTCTGCCCAGGCCATCTTCTCTCGCACTACAGCGCTGCTTCATGATTCAATGCAATGTAGTGACATGTATAGTTCTGTTAGCAGCAACCAGTGTGATGCTATGAGAGATGTTTGTCTGCCCAGGCCATCTTCTCTCGCACTACAGCGCTGCTTCATGATTCAATGCAATGTAATGACCTATGTATAGTTCTGTTAGCAGCAACCAGTGTGATGCTATGAGAGATGTTTGTCTGCCCAGGCCATCTTCTCTCGCACTACAGCGCTGCTTCATGATTCAATGCAATGTAATGGCCCATGTATAGTTCTGTTAGCAGCAAGCAGTGTGATGCTATGAGAGATGTTTGTCTGCCCAGGCCATCTTCTCTCGCACTACAGCGCTGCTTCATGATTCAATGCAATGTAATGACCCATGTATAGTTCTGTTAGCAGCAAGCAGTGTGATGCTATGAGAGATGTTTGTCTGCCCAGGCCATCTTCTCTCGCACTACAGCGCTGCTTCATGATTCAATGCAATGTAATGGCCCATGTATAGTTCTGTTAGCAGCAACCAGTGTGATGCTATGAGAGATGTTTGTCTGCCCAGGCCATCTTCTCTCGCACTACAGCGCTGCTTCATGATTCAATGCAATGTAATGGCCCATGTATAGTTCTGTTAGCAGCAACCAGTGTGATGCTATGAGAGATGTTTGTCTGCCCAGGCGCCTCGTGACCGGCCGCGTGACCGGTATTCGCTCCGGCCAAACCCCGCCCCGACCCCAGCAGAGTGTTGGCGGCTTCCCCAGCGCCGCGAGCGCCGCCAGGAGAAGTTCCAGCTGGCGCGGCGGCCACCACCTAACATGGAGCCCATCGCCTGGCTGGAGTCGCAGTCGGAGGAGTCTGACGAGGAGGTGGCGGTGAGTTCACTCGAGTTGTAAACATTGTTCAACGGCGCGGCGACGACGAGCTCGTTTCGCGCAATATCTACGCTTAACTTTGTTGATAATAAGTGGAGGACACGGGGAGGGGTGGACCTAACGGGCCCGATCCGGGGGAGTCTGAAACTGGTGGGAAAGCCAGTTCAGAATGGAGACGGACCACATTGTGGGGGGGGGGGGGGGGGGGGGGGGAAGATCACCATCTCGAGGGAGGGACTAGCGAATTTCCTCTTTCATGAGAAATCGATGAAACTCTACATAAATATAGATAGTTTAATTCTACACCTTAATATTATGCCAAGAAAAAGTGGGCAAGCTGAACTAACTTCCGAGATATATCACTTTAAAGTATTGCTTTTAGCCTTTTTTTAAACATGGCGTCCATGCTAGAAATAATTCTCGCACCACTTCAGAATGGTTTGTGGCTGACTTCCCGACATAAGATTTTTGTAAAAAACTGATATGTGGTGTATCAGTTGCTCTAGTATTTTTTAAATTTTTTAGATATACATGTTCCTGGACGTTTTGATGAGCTAGGAGAGTTTTAGTGAAAATAACTTGGCATCACTTGTTGAAAGAGATGGCTCAGAGAACAGCTGACTCATGGCAGGTGCGCTCTGATTGGTTGGTTGGGATTTGAGGGAGGTGAGAACTGCAAATGCAGTGTTGCCACTTAGAGTATCCACAGCCTTTTTATTTGATTTATTTATTATTTTCCAAATACACGCAGTGCATTTGCTGGCAGCAGGAATAGGGTAGCTATCGTAACACTATGTGCCCTGCTGCCAGATATATACATAATAAATAATTCAACAATTTTCAATAATAAAAAAAATTACATAGGTAAGTACAAACTAATAAAAAAGAGGACAAAGTTATTATGCGAAAAATTAAAACATGAAAAAGATAACATTAACAGCAATATTAAATTAATTATATAACTGTAACAATTCTCAGTGCAAAGCACACGCATCCTCAGTTAATATCTTTCTGATATGTTTCTTAAATATAATAAAGTCTAACTCCTGTCGTACATTGGTAGGGAGGGAATTGTACTGTGTTGCAACCCTTGCATAAAAGCCATTCTGATATTGTCCCGTCCTAGCAGTGGATTCACTGTTCCTAACTGAGCCTGCCTAACTGTTGATGACTGATTAATTGAAATTCTTCCGAACGGATCCATATCTAATTTATGTTATAGCATTTTCTTTAAAAAATTTAGACCAAGCTCTGTTAAATGATTATCAAAAGTCACAAAATTACACTCTTTTAGCCTTTGTCCTTTCGACCAATCCTTCCTATTTGTAATGGATCTAGTTGCCCTATTCTGAATGGATTCTAATTTTGCTATATTGGCCTTAGTTGGTGGGTGCCATGCCGGACATCCGTAAGACATTATCGGCCTAACCATTGCCAAATAAACAGTTCGCTTTACCCGTGGTCTAGCTCCGTGTAACGTTCTCGTTAAAAATCCTAAAACTTTTGCAGCCTTGCCCCTAGCTACCTCTGTATGGACGTTCCATTTTAAATTATCTGTCACCCAAACTCCTAGAATTCTCATTTTACAGTCCCTTTTAATAGCAACATTGTTAATATAATAGATGGCATACTTAATTGTTTTTGACCTAGATATGGACATGAACTGACATTTCTGAAAATTAAGAGGAAGTAAATTCTTATTGCACCACATGTGCACACTTTCTAGATCTGTCTGCAGCCTGTGTACATCTGTATCTGTATCTATTTGTCTATATATGGTGCAGTCATCAGCATATTGGCACATCCTTGATGATACACTTTGAGGTAAATCCAACATAAATACGGTGAATAATAATGGGCCAAGTACAGAACCCTGTGGTACTCCAGATAGTACACTTTGAAACGGTGAAAATTTACCATAAAAAATTACTCGCATCTTTCGCCCAGTCAGACAACAGCGCATCCACCTCAGCAAACTACCAGATACACCGTACAATTCTAGTTTAACCAAGAGCCTCTCATGTTGTATGCGATCAAAAGCTTTCGCCCAATCCAAAGCTATGACGTCGATACGCGTCCCCACAACTCTGTTCAAGGAATGTTGCCACTCATCAATTGCACCAGTGAGCAAAGTAATGCAAGAACGCCCAGGAAGAAATCCATGTTGCTCAGGAACATTGCAATGCAGTCTGGTAGATGTTGAAGGAGCTGGACTTGAACCACTTTTTCCATGACTTTACCAACCACTGATGTAAGGGAAATGGGCCGATAATTAGAAATCTCACTCCTTTTTCCAGCTTTGTATACAGGGACAACATACGAGTGTTTACAATCCATTGGCAGTCCTTCGGTCATTGATGTTTCAAAGAGGAAGCACAGAGAAGGAGCTAATTCCAGGGCACATTAATGCAGAATTCTGGATGGAATTCCATCCGGTCCCGTTGCACTGTCTGGTCGCGTTTTCTTTAATGCTCGCATAACTTCACATGGGAGGAAAGATATTGTTTGTAGAATAGCTGTATTCCCGCTTGAGGTAGATGAGCATGGGTCATGTACATTTATGTCTGCAGTAAAATTCCCAAGAAAATGTTGGACGAACGACTCAGCCACCTTGGTAGGATCAGTTTCCTTTTCTCCATCACCTACATGAAAGTGTTGTGGAGCTGAACTACCGCATTTCCCGTGCACATACCTCCAGAGTTTCTTTCCATTACCACCACCCAATTTCCAGATATAGTCATCATGCGCTTTCCTGGAAGCCATTTTCGCCACATTCCTTGCAGTCCTATATTTTTCCCATCGGTTATCAGTCTTGGAAGCTTTCCACTTTCTGTACAGGGTATCCCTCTTCTGTATCATCTTGATGATGTCTTCACTTATCCACGGCGCCCTTCTTCTCGCGGACATGGCAACACTTGGTATAGTCGCATCCACGCAGTTCCAGAAAGCTTCTTTCCATGACTTCCAGACCTCTTCTACATCAACAACATCCAAGTCACTCGAGCATGGCATGTTTGCACTGAGCAGGGCTCGTAAGCGTACCCAGTCAGCTCTTCGATAATTTCGTACAACTCGTTTTACTATCTTGCGTCTAGGACGCTGCCATTGTAACTGATATCGAACTGCTACATGGTCACTAATGCCAGGAATGACCTCAATATTTGATATTTTGTTCGGATTGTTCGTCAACACTAAGTCCAGTATTGATCTTGTTGACGCTGTTATGCGTGTTGCCTCAGTAACCATTTGATGAGGAAGCACACCAAGAAACGCAGATAAAAATCTGTCTGCTAACGTATTTGCTGGCATCATGACATAATCTGCAGGAGCCCAGTCAATATCAAGGTTAAAATCTCCACACAGGAAAATGCTATCATAATCTTGTTGTATATCTATGACTTTCTCAATTGAAGCTATCAAGTCGTCATTCAGTTGATCAAAACAATTGGGCGCCCTGTAAGCTGACCCCAACAGAAACGAGCGATCTCCACACGAAATCTCCACCCATACTATTTCAGCACTGGTCTAAGTTCTGGTTTCACTGCCAACAGCACTCCTCCTCCACGACGCGACTTATTATTTCCACCATTCTCCCTGTCCTTTCTGAACACTGTGTAATTTTTGGAAATTATTTCAGCATCATTTACTGAGGAATTCAGCCACGTTTCACATACGAAAATAATTGCAGGATTCATTGTCTCTAACCAAGCCTGAGTCAACGGGTACTTCTTGATGCTCTTCAAACTTCTCGCATTAAACGAGAGACACGATATGTTTCCTCGCGTTCTGTCAATAAATCGTTGATCATTTTGTGACGTAGTTGAATTGATGCTAGAATCAAAATATGATTCCGAAAAGTTTGGTAACGAGCAACGCCAACAACTCCATTTCCCTGATTTCTTGATTTGTCTGTGCTGCGTGTTAGAGAGATTCGCACACGTTCTGTGCGCAAAACCTTCACATTCATGACATTTTAGGAAGATCTGACTTCGCCTGCCTGGGCCTTTGCACAGGAAACACTCAGGCCCTGGGTTGGTTTCCACATCGCCACACATGACAAGCAGTGTTTTATTACTTGAACCATTGTTATTGACCATCTCGTGGTTGCAATCTTGAACTTGTATTAGGAACCCATTACTCGTGAATGTAGATAAACTTGAGTGTGCTGGGCCAGGATTCATTTCAACATCACCAGCTAATGCTAGTAGAAGTAGAATCAGAACGCGCCTAGCAGCAAGATTACAAGTTAGCTTCGTCAGTATCTGCACTCTTCCTCTCGTATACTCGGAATCCACGAAGATTACACATAGAACTGGTACCATACATTTCGATCGTGACAGGTTAATGAAACAAGCATCAAAATTCAATGCACTTATAGTTTCAGCATAGTATAACGATTCACCTGCACAATGTCTAATCGTTTCGTGTATTATAATTACTCGAACCAGGGAAAATATCAGAAATAGATGGAGCGAAAAGACGAGCACACTGAAATGTACATTCGTCTTCTTCCTACTCACGTTTTCCCTCTTCTTTCTTCCTTTAACTCTACATCCATCTACTGCACTCATACTTCAATCTTCTAATACTTCAATCTTCTAAAATATTCTTTATCTTGCTTGGAGATCTAATTATCTACATCGACGCACCTTGAGAAGACGTGATATCATGTTTCCAGTAAGCTTAGACAAAATGTTGAAATGTCTGCGATTCTTCTTTCTTTGAAATTTTATTTCCTCCCTCAAACACAACCCAATTTGGGATAAATAAACTTACTGTGACTTTCCAAGGAAGATTTTTTCCATTCCAAGTGTAGAGTAGATTTTAAGGAACAAAGTTATACCAAATTTATAGCAATGTACGGCCTGATTTACAAGAAAATATCTCAAATCTTCTAACTGTCACACATTAAATCTACATCTATTAAATCTATTAAATCTATCTATTAAATCTATTAAATGTGACAGATTAAATCTATCTGTCAGATCTTCTAACAGAACATTCGTGGTGTTTTTGAAGAAGGCTGTGGTTATATCGCTATGGACTCGATAGGTCCACAAACAGAATATCACGCGTCGAGAGAAATAGTTCACAAATCATCTAATATGGCAAGAACAAGTGGTCAACATTAACTCATAAGATATGCCACTTCAAAGTCACAGTTTTACTTTCACTTCATTGCGACTACAGAAAGGGGAAATTATGCTGATTTTCAAAAGTGTATAATCTGATTAACTGATTAAGTGTTTAACTGATTATGTTCTACGAAACATATTTTCTCTGAATAACAACTCCTTAGGCTATCAAGAACGAATCAGTTGCAATATTTTCTTCTAACTGTTTTGAATCTAGTGGAGCGGTCGCTCCACGCCAGCCAAGTCGTACGACGCGCCCACTCTCATTTAAAAAGGCTGGAGCAACCCACTTTTACTGTAAGCATCAAAGTAGCATTTTCGGCCTACTGGATCTTAAAATTGGTAAATCTCACATTGTTGCGAAATATCTTAATTTCGAGCTATAGCCCACCCTACAACATATACCAAATTTGGGAACAGTAAGTTACGCCCATTGCGCGCTAGAGGGCCGTGAAAACAGTGTTTTAGGGCGGTTTTCATAATCAGTAATCTCCGTAGGCTGGGAGCTAGAATCCGGTAAACAGGCCACAGCCTAAACGGCTGAACCGATTGATCTGAAATTTTTACCACGTGTGCACTTTTGGCGTCTGATTTGCCCTCCTCACCTATGATTTTTTTGTGCCGCCATTTTGAAACCGGAAGTGACGTCATATCTCGTCAACGGTTGGTCCGATCGGAACGAAATTTGCGCCAATCGATTCAGACGGTCATCTTTATGGATTATCAGTAGAAAAAGGCTAAACATTATGTTAAAGAAACCGGAAATGACGTTATGAAATTTGAAATACATCGATTGGCATTTCGGCAACAAATTTGATCCGATTATTTTGATATTTATGTAACGTATGTACTTTAGATATCTCATTTGACTTGTTATAAACCAACTAGAAGCCGCCATTTTGAAACCGGAAGTGGCATCATATCTCAATAACGGTTAAATAGATTTGAACGAAACCAGCGCTAAACAATTAAGACGGTCAACTTTATGTATTATCATCAATAATATTTGCAGTTTCCCATACCAAAACCGGAAATGACGTCACACTTTTAAAAAATCTCACATATTTAGATTTTGATGCAATAAATATACTATTTCAGACAGCTTATAATAAAATGTAATCATGTTTAAATTATATTTCAAGGAGTCAGTGATTTCAGCAGCCATTTTGAAACCGGAAGAAACGCCATATCTCGAAAACTGGTTGACAGATCGGTATGAAACTAGCGCGAAACGATCTATGGAATAGGAACAGTCAAACTAGAATGTTCCTATTTATGAGACCGGAAATGACGTCATTCAAATTTATAAATTATTATAATCCCCTCCTATACAATAAATACATATTCAGAAAGCTAAAAATGATACACATCATTTATAGTTATAAATTCTATGTAGCAGCGCAGAAAGTTAAGCAGCCAATTGACAACGGATATGTTGCCATATCTCGGAACTTGGTTGACCGATTGGAATGAAACCTTTGCTATTCCTGATGAAAATAACCAAATTGTAAAGGGTGATTTTTGTTAAAGGATTTAGTAATTGTTCATTTGATTGTCACAAGTTGTAAGAATAAACTAAAAAAAGGAGTAATATCCCCATAAAAAAACACTTCCTGTTAAAATAACAGCCAAGTCTCTTCAACTAAAAAAAATATGAAATCTCAAAATTCTGCACTGAAAAGTAGTGATATCAAGAAATGGGCCAAGTCAAAACTTTATTTGAAAATCAAAAAATACTTGGCGCATCGTTTTTTTAGGGCATTATAGGTATACTATATGTCTACTATATGTCTATAACCCAACGGCTGGTGTAATGGATACCTCGGTTCTCGTCAGATCACCGAGGTTAAGCAACATCGAGCGGGGTCAGCTGTTGGATGGGTGACCATTCAACTCTGTCCTGCCAGTTGCTGCCGTTGGGCCAGAGAGACTGGGGTGGTTGGGGGTTAGTGTAACGACACCCCTCCACCTGATATCAGTCTCTCGACGGGCGTTACACCGTCCTTGGAATGGGACGTTAAATACCAGCAGAGCGCAGGGAGCTAACTACTCACTCGCTTAACATCCCTAAGTTACGAATCCTCAACCAACTTCACCTCCTATATAATGGCGCATCGTCAATGGAGTAGAGTTGTTGAGGCAGCAATAGGACTACCAGTCCTGTAACGCCATTAAAAAAAAAAAAAAAAATATGTATTATGTATATTTGATGTATATTTTCTATCTGGTCTATACTTCTAAACTATGTATAGTACACGATGCGCCAAGTATTTTTTGATTTTCAAATAAAGTTTTGACTTGGCCCAATTTTTGATATCACTACTTTTCAGTGCAGAATTTTTAGATTTCATATTTTTTTTTAGTTGAAGAGACTTAGCTGGTATTTTTACACGAAGTGTTTTTTATGGGGATATAGATGTTCCTGGATGATTTACTGTGCTATCATTCTTTCGGTTTTTTCGCACTTTTTTCCGAAATTCAATACTTGATTTCGAAACCCAGTACTTTATCAATAACCTAATACAAACATTTTATGCCTGGAAGTAAAAGACCCTGATTTCTTTATTAGTTTCTAAGTATTCCTATCATTCATTTTTTCTGTATGCATGTCAACTGTGATTGTACATCCATGTACATGTGTAAATAAAGATTTTATAAAAAAAAAACTGAGCTATGAGGGGTTTACTGCTTTATTTTTACGCTTTAATTTCTAAAGGAGGGACACCACCGAAAATCGTGCTATTATTTTAATTTTTCGATATATATTTTTTTAATGTCATTAAATTATTTATAATGTTAATTTTAGGCTAGTGAAAAAAATTATGTGAATAAGTGAACTGGAAAAAATATATTTAACATTTAACATTTTGCATTCGCATTTCGCGGTTAAATACTGGCAATGTTTGAATGCCGTTTCCTAGCAATATTTTTTTTCAAGATTATTCGGAATGGAGAATAAAATGAAATCTAATGTATTCGGTGGATTTGCACAATATTTTTTGTGTATGTTATAAACATAATAATGAACAAATTTATGTATTACCAATAGTATATCTTGAGAGTATCATGCACAAAAAAATTATAAAAATGGGAAATTATGTAAAATTAGCTGAAAAAGAAATTTGTTCAATTAATTAATTTTTCAATCCCACAATTATAATCATAAAATAACGCCGATACATAAATTTGTCAAATGCACTTTATTAAACAGAATGAAATTTTTTATAACATTCTAAATCAAACCGTTTTCAAGAAAAAAAGTGTCTCCATAGATACCGTAAATTTTTTGGAAAATAATAAAAAAAAAATTTTTTTTTGAAAGAGTGAATGCAGTTGAAATGGCGTTCTGGAGAAGGTCTTGCGGCGTTACTCTTTTTGACCACATTAGAAATGAGGAGGTAAGAGACAGAATGGGGGTCGAAGCATCACTTACAGAAAGCATAGAAGCAAAACAGCTACTCTGGTATGGCCATATGAGGAGGATGCCAGAAAAACGATTGCCTGCCAAAATATGGAAGTTTAAACCTAGAAGAAGAAGAAAGAGAGGTCGTCCAAGAAGAATGTGGCTTGATGGCATTGGGGAAGCCTTGGAGAAAAGAAATCTTCTCGAACAAGATTGCCATAACCGGGAGGTGTGGCGTGCGGGATGCGGAAAACGGCCCGAGCTGTAGAGAATCCGCTAAATATATATATATAAAAAATTTTGCAATTTTTTTTATATTTTTTTATAGGTAAAGTTTGACAATAATATAAAAAATCAATTCGTTTGGGTTACAAACTTACAAGTTGGGATTTTCGGTGGTGTCCCTCCTTAATTCCATGTAAAATTACGAACACATGGAACAATTTTCGTATCATGAATATTTTCAACGGGCCTTGAAAATGTTGATGGAATGAAAATGTTTATGTGTTTTAAAGAGCGGAAACACTGTCAATAACTCTGCGCTCTTTCGAATGCACGAATTAGGTGACGTGAAAACTGTCCGCCAATCAGAGAGCTGGAGAGTGACTTGACAGCAAGTTGGAGACGCTCGAGATGTGTTGTTGTTTCACAGATTCACAACCCGACGACATGCGCGGTCTTCTACAGCAAGCGCAAGGTCAAGCGCCGGGCCAAGAACGCGCCATCGTCCTCGTCAGATCCGTCCACCCCGCCGGCCAGGCTTGCCCCAGATCCCATCATGCCGCCAGTCCCGGCAGACATGGCCCCAGGAGCGTCGCCACCGCCTGCCTCGGTAAGATCACGTTCATCTACTTCATGATTCTGTCACTTGGAAAAGGGTCGGTTGTTCTGTAGGGCAGTCTCATTATTTTTTTGAATTTAAAATTAAAAACTCAAGGAAAAATGATCTCAACTCATTGTTCAATCTTCCATTTTCATTGTGAAATCTCGCATTGAAATATTGCCTAGCATTCAGGTCATGTAAATTTGACATTTGTAAATTCGGTAAATTCGACTGTAAGCTTTGATCGAGCTGAAATTTTGCACACTTGTTTAGACCATCTCTGGACGTTGCAGACCCTTTTTCTTAAATCCGCTAATTGGTTCAAAATTTTAAAAAAATCTTCCGATTAGTAAGTCCGATCAATATGAAATTTTGTCAAGTCATGCTACCAACAATATCTGATCTCAAATCCTACAAAGTTTCAGACGACCAATATCTTCTGATTGGTCGAAAATAAAAATGTTCGTATTCAGTTCAAATTTTGCATGGTGATCAAGACCAACATTATCTAAACTTTTGAAAATTTTAAGCATAACCAGTCAAGTAATTATTGTAATTTTAAAAGTTTAGTAAAGTTGCAAAGGAAATCGTATTGTGTCGTATCGTGTATCGTGTTTGACTGGGAATGTTGCACGTTTCTGTGCTCGCTCATCAACGCGTTGCTCTGAGCATTTTCCTATAGTATTAAAACGATCTTAAGTTACAGCAATGTTGGCTCGGAGAAATTATGTGGTTGCTTTTCGTTAATAAAACAATCCGCTGAACAACTGAATGAAGTGTTGTGGATCGAAGACCATTTTCATGTAATAGTGCCACAAAACATCATTTTATTTGTTACTTGGACACTTGGACAAAGTAAAAACGGAAAATGAACGAAACGGATTGGCTTGTCAGGTTCCTTGACAATAATTCCTTGTTATTATTAATTAAATCAGAGATCAAGTTGATGAGTTAGCACAGACTTCATGGGATGATGCCATCAAACCTTTATTAACCCTTTTCTTTCGAATACCGTTTGTTATTAGTTCAAATGTAGGTACATGATGTTCTTTAACAGATTTTTTTTAATTTCAATCAAACAATGAAATAAGAATGTAGACCACTAGAACAGGGCTGCCGCCACATACAATTTAATATCCTTTTAAAAAGCATGAAAAATCCGTAAAAATCCGTATTCCCATTAAAAACCTTTAAAATGATGTAAAACTCCCATATTTCAAGCACTAACTGGGCCACTTGACAGATAAGCTATTGAATTCCTCACGCAACATGGGACATGAGAGAAGGGGGGTTGGGTTCTGGACTGACAGCTGTGGATGGAATGGTAATTTTGAATTCAGAATTATAAATATCTTTCTCCCGTTTCCAACACATTATTCATAATGAGCATAATAAATTTCAAAACTATAAGCACACGCAAGAATAAGGGATGCAATCACTAATCAGGTCATTAACCCACGACCAGCTGCAAACAACTAACAAGTGGATGCCTCAGGCAGCGCGCGCCCCTAGACACACGAGACATTGCTCAAGGTCGACCAGTTTCCCCACCCCCCTTCCTCCCTCAACCATTCACTCGCAACCATTTATTTGTAGTATAGCTAGCCTACTTACACAAAAGGGTGTTTTGAAACAATCTCTGCACTGAAAATTGTTGGACAGGAAACGAAAATATCTTGTCAAACTATACATTTTCGTAATAAATAAATTTGAAATATTATCTCATTCAACAGAGAAAGTGTGGTTCAACTATGAATCACCAGTATCCGTTAAAGAGTCAACAAATCCGTGTGTCCGTTTTTGTACTCATAAATCCGTAAAAACGGATAATATCCGTAAAAACGGCAGCCCTGCACTAGAAGTCGTGTTAAAAGTGTTGCTTCTTGCAGGCTTTGCCACGGAGGCCAATGAAGCGTCCGGCGCCTCCAGCACTGAACAGGGAGGAAGCGACGCCACCAAAGAATATGGCGCCGTCCCCGCCATCTTCCCCCAGCCCCTCGCCCTCGCCATCAGTGGTAAGCTCACACCCCTTCACGTTATCAATCATACCCCTTCTACACGCTCACTTTAACAGAGGACTTTAGTAGCCACTCACTTTAAGTACACCGTGTAGATGATCAAGCTTCCCTTAAATGACACCGCACTTCAAGTTCGCGACGGACCTCCATTTAACCTATGTTTAACGCAAGACGCGAGATCTCGCGAGATTATTTTTAAAAACGATTCGAAAAATCCACCACCGCCAATTTGAAGATAACTATTCTACTTTCTTTTGTTCTTCTTCAGTTCTAGATTTAATAGTAAAATTGTATACATATTCAAGTTGAAATGTTTAATTGAATTTGTAAGTGTATTGCATGCTATTTAATAACCTACTTTTTAACCTAACACAAAGGCTCAAAACAATTTTAAAATAATAAATAAGTACTTATGAGTGTTAAAAGTGAGGCTATGTCATCCAAGAGTGATTTTGTTTCCAACTTGAACTGACAGCTGAAACATTTTTGGAAATAACTTCACTGGACCATTCATGTGAAATCTCCTCACTGTCATTAGAATAACACTGCACTGAATCGAAAAATTAAGGTAATAATTACAGAATCGTCACCAGATAGAAAAATAATAGAAAAAGAATAGAAAAATAGAAAAATAGAGAAAAAGTGAGTGTGTAGACGTGCTAAAGTGAGACGTCATTTAAATGTATGTTTAACATACTCTATTAAAGTGAGCGTGTAGAAGGGGTATTACAGATTCCAATACCAATAGGCAATATGCAGCAGTTGTTCAATGTGCATAAAATATTGTTTTTGTCTTAATAACATCATATTTTTTGGTAAAACACACATTTTCACATTTAAAGGTGTAGATTTTCATTCATAAATATGACATTAAATTCAGTTGACATTCTGGCGGAAAACAGTTGGAATTCCTCACGAGTGATGTCATATTTATTGTAACTATGGCAACGTCATTGTAGGTTGATAAAAGTGACATATAAATGCAACTCAATTTACATTTCAGATTATGAATGAAAATGTACAATTTTGATTGTGGAAATAGTGTGCTTTACCAACCAAAATGTTGTTATTTTCAATATTATTTTAATAAATTCATGCGTATTCTTTATTCTTAAAAGTGATTCTTGTGATTCCAATAGACCTATTTAAAAATTATCTTGGTTGCTCTGGTTTCTAGATAAATTCACATGCAGTTTGGCTTTCCATATATCTGTTGGTGTTTTTATCCATTGTTGTAAAATACCAATAGATATATGGAAAACCAAAATGCATGTGAATTTATCTAAAAACCAGAGCCACATAGATATTTTCTGAATTGGTCTATTCATTAGCACGGACTGGCTATGACGTACTAGCTCTGTTTCTTTTGTTTTGTTTGTTTGTGTTTTTGTATGCATTGGCGCAAGATCAAACTGATCAACGAATCGATCTGACATTTGTTCACCCACAAATGTCACAAGTGTGGTCCCAAGGTAAAGGTTTTAAACGAGATCCTTTCATTGGTTGAAAATTAAAATTCGAACCGTTTGACCGGTTCAAAGTTCGCATGGTCATCGAGACCGACATTTTAGGTGTGTTCCCTTTCAGTTAAAATCTAAAATTAACTTCAAAAGTTATTGACATTTTACGGATATCTTATGCGTTTGGAAATTTCTTCAAATTACTTGAAGGAAATGTCAAATATTTTATCTGTGCTTCTTTGCCGCATTTTGTTCCGGTCTTTCCAAGGTCTGTGGAGCAGAAACTTGCAAACGCATGTAATTCGCAAGCAATACGAAGTCTTATTGTTGTTAGCGTCGAGCGACTCCTTTAGGCTCCTTTTTTGGCGACCTCGTTTTTTTGTTTAATTTGTATTTTTTCTGCTACTATCCGATACACATGTTGCACTGTTTCAATGATTAATCTGAAATTTTGTACACATGTAAAAGACCACCTTTTCTGTTTGCAGACCCTAATTTTTTTGAAATCCGTTCATTGGTTACAATTTAAATAAATATCTCCTGGTATGCTAAAAAATTAAAATGGTCTTCTAAAAATCTGATCAAACTCATATTTTGTGAGTAGCTCAGTTGGTGGAGCTCTCGCCCGGCAAGTGAGAGGTACCGGGTTCGAGCCCCGGTTCGGTCGGATATTTTTCACAACACACATCCCTTCCTTACATTCTGACAAAGATATTATTAAAACTCACGTTGATTCTGACTCGCCATGGAAGTTTTCCACATAAACCTATGAAACCTTGTGGGATTGGCTTACTTTCTTATTACATCGTGCCATCACAATTCACGTAAGGTCACATACTATTTATGTAGATTCACTCACTTTCTTGAGATGATATTACATTGCTAGACTTATTTGATTGCTCGTTATATTTTTCTCTATACTTTGATTGCTTGAATTTACAGATTTTAAGTTTATATAGTGGTTCTAACTAATAGTACAGGAGCAAATGTAATTCCGCTCGATTGGAGTGCCGAAATTGATTTTTTCATAATTATCGATTGTTTACATCATTCTTAATATTACCTGGATGGTTATTCTTGAAATAGTTATCACGTCATAAGTAATGACTCATAAGAAAGTCATAATATTAACATGGTGAGAGATAGGACAAACTTCCTTATGACATCATAACTTGGAGTTATGACGTGATAACTTTTTCAAGAATAAGCCCCCTGACGTGCCTTCAATTTTTTTGGTGGCCATCTTGGAAAATATGGCGGAAAACGTAAATTTTACAAATTATTTAATTGTTGGTAGAGGAAAGGTTGAAAAATTATGAAATAATTCACCAAATCTAAATCAAATATGGAGACTTGAAAAAAAAATACGCCGTGAACGACATTTTATTTTTTCATTGTTGGAATTGACCAATCACGTTTCTGTGTTTTTTTGCTCTCAATTTATTACGAAACGCGTGGACTAAGACTTAAATATGTGGAATTAAAAATTGTAGGCAATTTCATTGTGAACAATATGCATTTTACAAAATTTTCCTGCGACCAACAGTTTTCAGTTTAGAGCAATTATTGTGCGACTTTCCGAGTTAAGTCATCACCTCAGTAGATGCCATGGCCCCATACACGGTCAATAGTCCAGAGTCTAAGCTGCAAAAAGGGGCCTAACCCGCACCTCTGTAACGTATGAAAAGTTCTCCGAATTTAGATTAGGGTGGGTGGGCCAAAATGCCAAATTTGTCAAAAAGTCATTGTTGTCATTATCAAATAATCAAATCATATCAACCTAGTCGAGTAGCATATCAAATGAAAGCTTATCTTTAGAACAATTATTAAAAATATATATCACCATTGTAAAGTTGATACAGAGGTCAAAAGGGGTCAAAAAGTAGTCAAAATCACATTTTTTAAGTATTCCAGGAAAATGCGGTATCTTCGTCCCTAATAAAGATCATAACAAACTTTTTTATATTAATCGATCCGATATGAATCTGATTATAACATATTAAAAGTTATCCAAAATTTTTCTTTGAACATGAATGGGCTAATGAATCTGTCATATAGTTTATAAGGGCAATTTTTATTTTGAGTGCAAAATCTAAGATTATACCAATTTCCTAGCCACTAGGTACTTAAAACTAAAGGTTTTTTGGTGTGAAACGATACAGAACAATTCTGTCTAAAACATATCAAAAGTTCTCCAACTTTTGATTAGGGTGGTTGGGCCAAATTTCAAAATTTTGATTAAATTCATTGTTGTCATTTTCAAATTATCAAATTATATCAACCTAGTCGAGTAGCATATCAAATGAGAGCTTATGATTAGTACAACAAATTAAAATAAATATGATAAATAATAAATAAATAAATAATAATAAATAATAAATAATAAATAAATAATAAATATAAATATGTTTTGGAAATGGTATTAACTATTGTTTGAGGTATATTTCAGGTACATTTGAAGCATTTAAAAAATACTAATGGGAGAACTATTGGAGGCAAAACATATCCCAAGACAACCATAGAAAACAGTGTTCACTGTATTGTCAATCAGTACTGTCAATCAGCAAACAGTACTGTCAATAGAAATTTTACAAATTAAAGTGATGCAAGCGCTCGGCCGTTTTAGCAAATTCAGAGAGAAAAATTGTTTCATAAGTAGGTGTAACTTTGATAGGATGTTCACATGATCAGTCTGATTGTATATTAGTAGCACTTTTTCATTTATACTTGGTGCCTTGTTAATTAGGCTCCGGTTATTCAACAAAACCGCGCAAAACTATGAAATTTCCCATACGATTGAACCCCAAACCCGTTAACCAATTGATCTTAAATGTTAATCTTTAATTAGATAAAAGACAAACTTAGGGTTATCACTTGGCACATTTAAAAAAAAATCATACGTCACCCATTGAGACATGAAAATATACAATTTTCCACCAAAAATCAACTAATTACTAATTAACGAAGCAAAATATTAAAAAATATGTACCAAGTGATAACCCTCAGTTGTTTTTTTATCTAATTAAGATTATGAATATTAATTGCATGATTCCAATAATTTCGTCAACCCACTGTGTCTCCAACCGTAGCCAAAAAAAGTGCCTGCAAGCGGCTAAATCGCTCGGCTTGCACCACCTTAACTATATTTACATTTTCAAGTGTCTTGTTCTGTTACAGACTCAAGAACCAGAGGCGAAGGCCCCCAAGGTCAATGGCAAGAAGCCTTGCGGCAATGACAAGGCTTGTGGCCAAGGCTCCAAAGCCGACAAGCCCCCCAGGAAGGCCGAGGACCGGAAGACCCTGCAAGCCAAGATGAAAACGGCGTTTGCAAAGGCGAAGACAGCTTCGGAAAATGTATTCGGCTCGGCCAAGAACAAGGTATGTTATAACATTGTGGAAATCAACTCAATGATTGTCAGCGACTCATTCATACCACTTAGAAATTTTACAAATTAAAGTGATTCAAGCGCTCGGCCGTTTTAGCAAATTCAGAGAGAAAAATTGTTTCATAAGTAGGTGTAACTTTGATAGGATGTTCACATGATCAGTCTGATTGTATATTAGTAGCACTTTTTCATTTATACTTGGTGCCTTGTTAATTAGGCTCCGGTTATTCAACAAAACCGCGCAAAACTATGAAATTTCCCATACGATTGAAGCCCAAACCCGTTAACCAATTGATCTTAAATGTTAATCTTTAATTAGATAAAAGACAAACTTAGGGTTATCACTTGGCACATTTAAAAAAAAATCATACGTCACCCATTGAGACATGAAAATATACAATTTTCCACCAAAAATCAACTAATTACTAATTAACGAAGCAAAATATTAAAAAATATGTACCAAGTGATAACCCTCAGTTGTTTTTTTATCTAATTAAGATTATGAATATTAATTGCATGATTCCAATAATTTCGTCAACCCACTGTGTCTCCAACCGTAGCCAAAAAAAGTGCCTGCAAGCGGCTAAATCGCTCGGCTTGCACCACCTTAACTATATTTACATTTTCAAGTGTCTTGTTCTGTTACAGACTCAAGAACCAGAGGCGAAGGCCCCCAAGGTCAATGGCAAGAAGCCTTGCGGCAATGACAAGGCTTGTGGCCAAGGCTCCAAAGCCGACAAGCCCCCCAGGAAGGCCGAGGACCGGAAGACCCTGCAAGCCAAGATGAAAACGGCGTTTGCAAAGGCGAAGACAGCTTCGGAAAATGTATTCGGCTCGGCCAAGAACAAGGTATGTTATAACATTGTGGAAATCAACTCAATGATTGTCAGCGACTCATTCATACCACTTAGAAATTTTACAAATTAAAGTGATGCAAGCGCTCGGCCGTTTTAGCAAATTCAGAGAGAAAAATTGTTTCATAAGTAGGTGTAACTTTGATAGGATGTTCACATGATCAGTCTGATTGTATATTAGTAGCACTTTTTCATTTATACTTGGTGCCTTGTTAATTAGGCTCCGGTTATTCAACAAAACCGCGCAAAACTATGAAATTTCCCATACGATTGAAGCCCAAACCCGTTAACCAATTGATCTTAAATGTTAATCTTTAATTAGATAAAAGACAAACTTAGGGTTATCACTTGGCACATTTAAAAAAAAATCATACGTCACCCATTGAGACATGAAAATATACAATTTTCCACCAAAAATCAACTAATTACTAATTAACCCTTTCCCGGGCGGTGGGAAACGGTTTTCCCAGTAACTTCTATGCGTTGTATGGGCGACGGGTGATATATTTCCCGGGTCTTTGATGTGGCGCTATCTATGTGCATATTACACAACTTCAAAAAAAAATGTTTGGTCGGTAAAATTTATCTCTAGACCATCAAGAAAGCCGTGGCAAATAGCAAATGACACACAATACGCCAAATTTCGTCAAAAAATCGATTTATATCTCCATATCTATATGTAAATTTGGATTGATAACCTAAAGTGTAAATGTTTGATGTAAGGTATCATGTAAGTAATATTAGATAAATATTTGATGACCATTTGACCGCTGGATTTTTTTTTATTACGAAATCATTTACAAACGGGAAGTAGTCTTCCCACGGCCCAACCTATAGTCTCTCTTATTCGAAACTGATAGGTTAGGTTTTAGAAAATCATGGATATTTTCTTTTCTTTTAACCATAAATTACGTATTTAAGTATGCAGTTCTAACAAAATCAAAATCTTAATTCAAAAATATATATTATTCAAAAAAAAATAACAAAAAAATATTTTTACAGCGCATTTTCTTCTTATATGGGCGGTGGGAAGTATTTATCCCACCAAATTTTTTTAAGTGAAAATTAAAAAAAAAAAAAAAAAAAAAGTGTCAACATGCTTTAAATGTGATCTAATTCACTAATTCGCTGTTGTCACTGGATTCCATAAGCTTAAATAATTTGCCCGGGAAAGGGTTAACGAAGCAAAATATTAAAAAATATGTACCAAGTGATAACCCTCAGTTGTTTTTTTATCTAATTAAGATTATGAATATTAATTGCATGATTCCAATAATTTCGTCAACCCACTGTGTCTCCAACCGTAGCCAAAAAAAGTGCCTGCAAGCGGCTAAATCGCTCGTAAATTTTCAAGTGTCTTGACATTTGCGTGAACCACCTGAAATGTTCTGTTACAGACTCAAGAACCAGAGGCGAAGGCCCCCAAGGTCAATGGCAAGAAGCCTTGCGGCAATGACAAGGCTTGTGGCCAAGGCTCCAAAGCCGACAAGCCCCCCAAGAAGGCCGAGGACCGGAAGACCCTGCAAGCCAAGATGAAAACGGCATTTGCAAAGGCGAAGACAGCTTCGGAAAATGTATTCGGCTCGGCCAAGAACAAGGTATGTTATAACATTGTGGAAATCAACTCAATGATTGTCAGCGACTCATTCATACCACTTCTGTCTTTCTGTTTAATATCTGTCCTTCGCAACTGTATTTTGAATACGATCACACTATGGAAATGATAAATAAGATGAACATCTGTTAGCTAGCAACTAGGGTGATGTTGTAAAGAGATGTTTGTTTGTGCAGGAGCCAGAGCGCTGCTACCCTCAGCGCGAGCGAAGCTCATGGTGGAGGAACCTGAAGTTGGCGACCACCAGAGCTCGGGAGCAGACAGAGACCGAGTCCGACTCGGAAGAAGAGTCGACAGTGGTGCGTTCATCCCAGCATTTCACTTCCTCAATGTTGTCCCCACACCAGAGACATGTGTTTTATTGAATCGCAGCAAGTTGGAGACGCTCATGAGAAAGCTGAGACGTGTTGTTGTTTCACAGACGACTTCTAAAGGCGGCAAGCGCTTGCGGACGCCCACGCAGCCGCGAAAGAAGCAGGCACCTCCACCGGCCTCCTCGTCATCGTCCTCGTCCTTCTGGGACCCGGCCGAGGACTCGCAAATGAGCGGTAAGTCAAATGTACCCTCCATCTTTAGAGTCAAATGTACTAAAAGGTGAAGAGATAATATTTCTAGAACATCGCTAAATCTTTTGAGCAATTCAAATTGTGAAAAATGTGAAAAACAATTAGCTTGGTTAATTTGTTATTCCATCTTAGTAATATTTATCTTATGAAGACGATTTATGCCCAAACTCGTAGAAAATAAAAATGGACTGAAAAATGAGCATCGCTTATTATTTTAAAATTTTTTCGTAAAATAAATGGTACCGAAATTATGTCTAGAATGTTTACTTCGATTTTGCTGTTTTTTGTAGACACTTTTTTGGATACGATTGGAGACGAAATGGGTGGACGAAATTATTTGAAATGTTGATCGTGATTAAATAAAAGACAAACTTAATTGATTATCCCTTAGTACGTTTTTATTTTTTGCTTAGTTAATTAAAATAATTTGTTGATTTTTGGTGAAAAAAATTATATTTCTTGTCTCGCTGGGCGCTGTATAAAAATTAATTTATAAATGTGAGAAGAAAGTCTTTTATCGAACCATGATTAAAATTTGAGATCTATTGGAACACGGATCTCCAATCGTATCCGAAATTTCATAGTTTTGCGCCGTTTTGCTGAATAACCGGCGCCTAATTAATAAGGAACGAAGCAAAGATGAAAAAATATCAGACTGATCATGTGAAGATCCTATCAACGTAGTACTCAGGCATAGCCAACTGACATTTCGTGGATGAAAACACCACATCAGCCTTCTCCAAAGAACCCATTTCCAATGGTAAAGCAGGATCCCGAGGGCGCCACCTACCGTCCTTTTGTTGGGTGGGCAAAATTTAGACGTTGACAAATTATTTTGTATACGTTCATTGGCACTTTTACCAACGTGCTTTTACTGTCATGTCTTAACCTTACCTTATAAAACAATCCACACTTGCTTTTGACGGGCGTAAACTCATAATTGCAGCTTAATATTGATGATACTTGCATTAATTGCATATCAATAATGTTTCATAACAGATAATTTAACTAAACACATTATTTACACAGAGATTACTCTTCAAAAATAACTACAAAAACAAATCGCTTTTCTGATCACGGCACACTTTTAAAACGTGATTTTCTAGCTGTGCGTTTTGTTTCCATCATCAACTGTCAAACAAAGTCCGACTGTCAAAGTGAATAAATAAAGGATTAAAAACGTGTGTAGACAAAAACATATGTTATTAAATATATTATTTATTATATGTATACAACTGGGTATGTGTGAACTTATAACTTGATTTATTTGCTTATATTGCTAGATTTTCCCTCCCAAACAAATCATTTCTACTTGCCGTCCTTTGCATTGATTATTATTATTAATACGTAAGATGAAACTTCAGGACCAATCTACTTTGGTGATGCCATCTGTTGGTAAAAAACGGCGGCGTCGGTACCTAGCGCTATTTGCGGAAAAAGCCAAACACTAATACAAAAATTGAATCCTAGAAAATACGCGATTGGGGAAGGCTGATGTGGTGTTTTCATCCACGAAATGTCAGTTGGCTATGACTCAGGAAACAATTATTGATCCCTCTCAATTTGCTCCAATAGTGGAGTAAAGATGTCTAAAATTAGTGCGTTTGCGATACTATTCGTGAAAATTGGTACCATTACTAATTCGAGTATGAGGAATCCAAAAATCGATGGCACCAACCTGAGTAATTAATACTTTTTGCGTAATTAGCATAATTAGCATAATTAATAAACATGGATAAAATAATATATAATTTTATAATATGGTCTTTATGGGTATCTATCGAAAGCTCGTCATGTCTACAATCCATATAAATTATAAAAAGTTAAATTTTTTCATTCACATAATAATTAACCGTATAATTAATTATTTTATAAAAATCGCCATTCAACAAAAAACTTAAAATGACCCCCTCAGATTTTGATAAAACTTGGTAGGATTGGTCACAAGCCCAAAGTAAAACATACGTATTTTTTGGTTTGTCCATTTATGAGTACTCTTGGATTTCCAGGCCCTAAAAAATCGAAAAATCGAATTTTGATCAAATTTTGTGTTTAGTTCCTAATTAGCATAATAAATTAAAATTAATTATCTATCTATAACTAATTAGCATAATTAATTAGAATTAATTATGCTAATTAGGAACTAAAAACAAAGTTTTGATCAAAATTCGATTTTTCGATTTTTGAAGGCCTGGAAATCCAATAGTACTCAATAAATGGACAAACCAAAAAATACGTATGTTTTAATTTGGGCTTGTGACCAATCAATTAATAATTAATTATGCTAATTAGGAACTAAACACAAAATTTTGATCAAAATTCGATTTTTCGATTTTTGAGGGTCTGGAAATCCAAAAGTACTCAATAAATGGACAAACCAAAAAATACGTTTGTTTTACTTTGGGCTTGTGACCAATCCTACCAAGTTTTATCAAAATCTGAGGGGTCATTTTAAGCTTTTTGTTGAATGGCGATTTTTATAAAATAATTAATTATACGGTTTATTATTATGTGAATGAAAAAATTTAACTTTTTATGATTTAAATGGATTGTAGACATGACGAGCTTTTGATGGATACCCATATAGACCATATTATAAAATTATATATTATTTTATCCATGTTTATTAATTATGCTAATTATGCTAATTACGCAGAAAGTATTAATTACTCAGGTTGGTGCCATCGATTTTTGGATTCCTCATACTTGAATTAGTAATGGTACCAATTTTCACGAATAGTATCGCAAACGCACTAATTTGCCATTATATTGGACATCTTGACTCCACTACAACGGCCGAGCGCTTGAACCACCTTAACAGGCCTCGTGAGGCAGCAGGTCTTCAAAGTGGTCCTTTCAGATTTTACTTCGCGCAACCAACAGTTTACAATTCATTATCTTGAACACACATTGCACACTCCCTCTACTAATTAATGCCACTCACTTCAGTAGGTACCTCGGCACATTTAAATATGATCGTCGATTTTTCTTCAGAGTCCCACGTTGTATACCCCTAATACCTACCGACCGGTTAGATCACGTGACTTCCTTATCAGTTCTCTCGCGGAAAAAAACAAGGGGAAGGGGTAGTTCGTCGTCAATAGGAAACAAGTAATATTCTCTTTCAATATCTGAATCTGATCGACATTGAATTACGAGGTCTTCATTCGAATCCCACTTCAGTGTGTCGGATCGTGGTTTCACGTGATTTTGACGCAAAGTTGCCCATTAACTTACTAGTTCTGTGGATATTTATCGATAAGTTTACTCAATGTCATATGCCAGATGAAAAATTTGTTTCAAACTTTTACTCGATTAATTTAGAGGTGCTAACGCTATCCACAAAAGAAATAAATTTACATTCTAGAGATCCGATTATGTGGTTTTAAAAACTTGACAATTTCGTTTTTGGAATTGGAAATTTCGCGTTTTGAATGAAGAGGGAGGGTCAATTATATTATTCAAAAATTTAAACCCTAGGAAGCCCAGTGCAGCATGTGACTGTCCACCTTAGTTTTTCACTATGCAAAATCAAAAATAAATCTAGGAAAACGATCTGAGTAACGCGTTGATGAGCGAGCACGGATACGCGCAACACCTCGAACCGAAATTCTGTTCATCGAAAATGTCCTGAGCCAATAATAAGGACAAGCCAATAATTCTTGAATTTCGCCACATACTTGTATGAAAATCTCCAACAATTCTCAAAATATTGGTCCCAATAACCACGCAAAGTTTTAAGTTGATCGATTGAACCTTTATGATTGAATGATTCCTTAATTTCCAAAAATCACAGGATCTCGTTCAAAAAATATTTAAACGGTCATATCAGTTTCGTAATATACGTTTGAAAGTTTCTGCTCTAACAACCTTGAAGTGAAGATTCGAAGATGCCGTGAAATGTGAAATTCGAGAACTGACAGCCAACACGCAAAATATCCGTAAACTGTCAATAACTTTAGAATGTATATACACAGTTTATTCTGAAAATTGTCAAAAATACAGATAATGTTGGACCAGATGACCATGCAAATTTTTAAGTTGATCCGTCAAACGGTTCTGGTTTAAATTTCTAAAAGAACATGAAATATTTTTTTAAATTTTAACCAATGAGGTGATTTGGCTGAAAATTTGTAAAATAAGAGACAATAATGTTGGTGACCATGCAAAATATAAGGTTGGTCACATTTGTCGAAGACCATTTTCATTTTTCAGCCTATCAGGAGATGTTTATTTAAATTTTTACCAATCACTGGATTTCAAAAATAATTAGGGTCAGCAAACAGAAAAGGTTGTCTCTACATGTGTGCAAAATTTCAGATCGATCGGTGAAACTGTGCGACGCTCGCTTCGCTCGCTCAATTAAAAGCTGTTTCCTGCTGTTTGTTTATGTATTGCGACTGTAAAAGACATTATGTCAACTTTATTTTCACGTGATAATGCGAGGTCACTGCCCCTCCCACTAAGCAGCCCCAAGTTGTTTTCTACAAGGTCAGAGCTCTTCTGTCATTTACGCGAATAGGGGAGGATCACTGACTGGACTTTAGAAATAAAAAAGGTTGAATATTGGGGGTTACCTTGGTGATCATTAGAAAAAAGCAAAAAAAGCAAAGCTCATTAGAAAAGCAAAGCTTTTCAATTAAAAAAAAGTATGAAATTGAAATGTAATGTAGACTTTTCAAATCATTCATCTGGCATATGACATTGAGTAAACTTATCGATAAATATCCACAGAACTAGTAAGTTAATGGGCAACTTTGCGTCAAAATCACGTGAAACCACGATCTGACACACTGAAGTGGGATTCGAATGAAGACCTCGCAATGCAATGTCGATCAGATTCAGACATTGAAAGAGAATATTACTTGTTTCCTATTGACGACGAATTAACCCTTCCCCTTGTTTTGTTCGCGAGAGAACTGATAAGGAAGTCACGTGATCTAACCGGTCGGTAGGTATTAGGGGTATACAACGTGGGACTCTGAAGAAAAATCGATGATCATATTTAAATGTGCCGAGTGTACATTGGGCATCTGGCACAGCCTCAAAGTGTTAAAACGATTATTTAACAAAATAATTCGTATTCAACAATGTGAGGATGAACACTTGGCACAACTAAAATTGAGCGTTCAATAAATCTGATTGACTGAACAATGATCCATCAGATCATCATCAACATCATCAGAACATCATCATCTGATCATCTGATCAACATCATCAGAACATCATCGATCCATCAGAAGTGAGTCCAAGCATCTCCTTGTCTCATTCTAGTAGGTGACCTCTCATTTCAATGATAATAACAAGCATTGCTTATTATGAAGCATGACCAGCAGCTATTCAAATTTGTTCGTCGAATTAATCGGGCCTACCAATCGGAAGATTACTTTTTCAAAACTCAAAATTTTTGGTTAACCAATCAACGGATTTAAAACAAAAAAATATGGTCTGCTTCGCGCAGAGATGGTCCGTACATGTGTGCAAAATATCAGCTCGATCGGATGAAAACTGTGACATGTATTGCTCCAGTAACAGAAAAAAAACACACAAAAACAGAGGTCCGTGCCAAAAGAAGCTAAAAGGAGTCGCTCGCTTCACTCGCTCAACTATTGACTCGAAAATAGTAATAAATACGAGGTCTGTTCAAAAAGTATCCGACCTTATTTTTTTTCTCTGAAACCAGTTGGGTATAAGAGTTCATAGTGGGCCATGATTGGTGGTCAACCTTACTGGGCTTGCGTGATTTTTTTCAGCCTTGCCTGATAAGTCATGCGCCGTCAGGCTACCGGTGAGCATGGTCACCTTACATACGCTCGGCGCATCTTCAAATTTACATCTGCGATGACGGAACAATATGATCAGCGTTAGAGCCTTAAATTTTAACAAAAGCTTTGTGAAAAAATTTCTAGGATTAAGCAGACTTTCGGCAAAGATGCTATGGTGGTCACAAAATTAAATAATGGCTTACCCAGTTTAAAGATGACCGTAATTTGGTTGACAATGACCAACAGCGTTCTGATCGGCAGCCAACACAACAAGATCCGCAAATTATTAACCAATTGATGATGGATGATGATCATTGATCTGGATGATGATCATTGATCATCTGAGAGACTTCTAAAAGCCCTATCAAGAAGTTATCCGTTTTCTTCATGCTGCAGTTCGGCGCAAGAGACCCGACCTGTGGTGACTGTCACACAACTGGCCACTGCTTCCACAAATCTCTGGTGCCTTCTTACCCTCTAGTCAAACAGTTCAGGCTAACAAGGGGTCAGATAGGCCCCTGGTCTACAGACATAGCTCGTTATGATTTCTGGTGGTTCCCAAGCTGATAGAGCCGGATTACGTAATCGTGCGTGAAGTGGAATTGGAAATTTGAAAATTCGACGAGCGTATGTAAGGTGGCCATGCTCACCGGCATCCTGACATTGCCTGACTTATCAAGCAAGGCTAAAAAAAATCACGCATGCCCAGTAAGGCTGACTACCAAACATAGCCAACTATGAACTATCACACCCCATTGGTTTGAGAGATAAAAAATAAAGTCGGATACTTTTTGAACACACCTCGTATTTTCAAACGCCTGAAGATGTTCTCTCTCTCTTCAGATATCACCGACTACATCAATGTCGCCTTAGAGGCGAGTCCGTCGACCTCTGCGACTGCACCGGCTACGTCGTCCTCCTCTGCATTGGTATGTGTTATACGCTCACTTTATTTCATCATTTCATTTGACTTTGGCACAGAATAAAGAATCTGTTGACTTTCTTCTATGCTTAAGCCTGTACAGTCCTGGAAATTAGATGGTTATAAACTCTATCTCTCTCTGCTCCATATAAAAACATGTTTGAGTGAATCCCAGCAAGTACCGGCTGAGCAAGTTGGAGACGGGTTGTTGTTGTTGTTTCACAGACGACTTCTAAAGGCGGTAAACACCTGCGTACGCCCACGCAGCCGAGAAAGAAGCCGGCACCTCCACTGGCCTCGCCCTCCTCGTCGTCGTCCTCGTCCTTCTGGGACCCGGCCGAGGACTCGCAAATGAGCGGTAAGTCAAATGTAGACTCCATCTTTAGAGTCCGATGTACTAAAAGGTGAAGAGATAATATTTCCATAACATGGCTAAATCTTTTAAGCAATTCAAATTGTGAAAATTTTAAAAAATAATTAGCGTGGGTTATTTCTTATTCCATCTTAGTAATATCTTATGAAAACGAATTATGCCCAAACTCAAAGAAATCTAAAAAAACAACTAAAAATAAGCATTGCTGATTATTTTACAATTTTTTCGTAAAAAAAATGGTAGTACCGAAATAATATCTTGAATATTTACTTCGATTTTGCTGTTTGTGTTGACACTTTTTTTGGATATGATTGGAGACGAAATGGGTGGACGAAATTATTTGAAATGTTTATCATGATTAAATAAAATACAAACTTAATTAATTATCCTTTAGTACGACATCTTTTTTTTGCTTAGTTAATTAGTAAAAATTAGTTTGTTTTTGGTGAAAAAGTTAATATTTCTTGTCACGCTGGGTGCAGTATAAAAAATAATTTATAAATGTGAAAAGAAAGTCTTTTATCTAATCACGATTAAAATTTGATCTCCAATTGTATCCGAAATTTCATAGTTTTGCGCGGTTTTGCTGAATAACTGGCGCCTAATAAATAAGGCACGAAGCAAAGATGAAAAAAATATCAGACTGATCATGTGAAGATCCTATCAAAGTACTTACAAAACAATTATTGAACTCTCTCAATTTGCTCCAACGGCCGAGCGCTTGAACCACCTTAACAGGCCTCGTTAGGCAGCGGGTCTTCAATGTAGTCCTTTCAGATTTTACTTCGCTTGAACTTGAACCACCTTAACAGGCCTCGTTAGGCAGCGGGTCATCAAAGTGGTCCTTTCAGATTTTACTTCGCGCAACCAACAGTTTACAATTCATAATCTTGAACACACATTGCACACTCCCTCTACTAATTAATGCCACTCACTTAAGTAGGTACATTGGGCATCTGGCACAGCCTCAAAGTGTCAACACGATTATATATCGAAATAATTCGTATTCAACACTTTGAGGATGTACACTTGGCACAACTAAAATTGATCGTTCAATAAATCTGATTGACTGAAAAATGTTACATCGATCCATCAGAAGTGAGTCCAAGCGATCTCCTTGTCTCATTCTAGAAGGTGACCTCTCATTTCAATGATAATAACAAGCATTGCTTATTATGGAGCATGACCAGCAGTCATTCAAATTTGTTCGTCGAATTAATCGGGCCTACAATCGGAAGATAATGTTTTCAAAACTCAAAATTTTGGTTAACCAATCAACGGATTTAAAACAAAAATATGGTCTGCTACGCGCAGAGATGAGAATTTTTCATGTGTGCAAAATTTCAGCTCGATCGGATGAAAACTGTGACCTGTATTGTTCCAGTAACAGAAAAAAACACACACAAAAACAGTGGTCCGTGCCAAAAGAAACCAAAAGGAGTCGCTCGCTTCACTCGCTCAACTATTGACTCAAAAATTGTAATAAATATTTTCAAACGCCTGAAGATGTTCTCTCTCTCTTCAGATATCACCGACTACATCAATGTCGCCTTAGAGGCGAGTCCGTCGACCTCTGCGACTGCACCGGCTACGTCGTCCTCCTCTGCATTGGTATGTGTTATACGCTCACTTTATTTCATCATTTCACTTGACTTTGGCATAGAATAAAGAATATGTTGACTTTCTTCTATGCTTATGCCCAGAGCCAGTTGTTTGTGGTGATCAAAAGCCAAAATTCGTTTTCAACATTCTGAAAGTGGTGAATTGGTGGTGATAATTATGTTAATTTTCGCGATTGGTTGTGAAATGGAAAAAAAATATTTTTGTAAGAATAAGTGTGAAATATGACGCGCGAGCGAGCGGCAATACTCCAAACCCCCTCTCACTAGCAAGACTCGGCGCGTGCGCATGCGCACCCCTGTTCAAGGTCATGTAGATGCGTCATTCCATGCTCAGCAGCCAACCAACTGGCACCCCCATACATTCTTTGGCTGGCACTTAAAGCTAACTTACGAAGAAAACAGTGTGATTCTTTCTATTTTGTGGTACTTTTGACACAGATCGAGGGTATTTTCGTAAAATATATACTCGGAATCGGGAAATGTTGCAAAACACGTAGTTTTGGGACAAAATCGCGTGAAATCGCGAGAATTCGTCAATATCGCGTCAAAACACAAATTTCGCGAAAATTCGCGAGAAAAAGATACATATATTTGGAATCAGGAGTGTATGAAACGCAAAGATATGACAGAAAATTCATGTTTCTAAACATTTCGCGTTTATCGTGGAAACCATAAACAACTGGCCCTGCTTATGCCTGTGTCCTGGATATTAGATGGTTATAAACTCTATCTCTCTCTGCTCCATAAAAAACATGTTTGATATAGGTCAGAGAGGCAGAGTAAAACCATCTTATTTCCACGACTGTACACACGACGTATTCAATTTAATTGTTCAAGGACATGCACTTGTGATGTAACATTTTAGATATGGGTTCTAAAATCCAAGGTCACATTTAATGTTCAGGGTAGATCCTGCTGTGGGATATATAACAGTTCGTTTTTCAATTATCTGTTAAATCAGTTGTTTACTCTAACATTTACTTAGTCGTTTGTTTTTTAGCGGTCATTCAAGGAATGTCATTGGTTGTTGCCATGACATTATACTCATAATCAACTGTTCAAAATTTAGAAGAGCATTAAAAATAATAATTCATAAGGAATGTTTTGTGGTGACTAATTGTTGTCATTTTCGATGATGCAATTGACATGTTGGAGACTAGCAACTTGTTGTTTATCAACTTAGCTAGACATAAGAACCATTTGACCTTTTTATGCAGATGTAGGGAGGCTGGCATAATTTCGTTTGGGTTCAGGATCAAGATTCAATATAATGCTGGAGGGTGACTGAAACCATGGAATAATAAATTATGAATGAATGAATGAAACTATGACATTATGCATGAAACAGTACAATTTGATTGTGAAAATGTTGTTGTTTTCAGTATAGATTGTTTTGTTTGTTGTTTGTGATTTTGTAGGCAATGGCCAGCAAAAACTGTGCAACCAATCGATCTGAAATGTGGTACACCGACTAATGTCATAGTGCGGTCCCAAGGTATAGGTTTTACACGAGATCCTGTAATTGGTTGAATATTAAAACTCGAACCGCTTGACCGGTTCAAAGTTTGCATGGTCATCGGGGACCATGGTTCAATGATATTCTTCTCGTCAACATCGGGGACGACATTTAAGTGTGTTTCCCAATTTAAAATTGAAATCTAAAGTTAACTTCAAACGTTATTGACATTTTACGGATATTTTATGCATGTTTGGAATTTTTTTCAAAATACATACTTGAAGGAAATTTCAAATATTGTATCCCTGCTTCTTTAACGCATTTTGTTTCGGTGTCTTCCAAGGTGTGTGGAGCAGAAACTTGCAAACGCATTTAATTCACATGCAATACGAAGTAAATGAATGTGAGGAATCTTCATTTCCTACTTAATGTGTTGACGTGGAGGTTGGGTATGGAGGTACTCTGTTGATCGACGGGTCCAGACATCTTGGCTTCGATGCGAGAGAATAGCGTGGCGTATTCTTCATGCGTTTGTGGCGTGTCTCCTATTAGGCGTTTCAGTAGCCTTGGCGGATTTCACCCCAGCTTCCCAGAGGCCGCCAAAGTTTGGGCCAGATGATGTCTCTCAAGGCAAGAGAGTCTGAGATAGAAGTCTCGGATTTTGACATAAATCGTAGACCTCGCGAAGTTGGCGAGCCGCGCCTACGAAATTGCGGCCGCATTCTGAATATATATGTTCGACGGCAGACCTCGACGAGACGAGAAGCGATCAAGGCAGGCGAGGAATGCCTCCGTGGAGAGATCGGAGACGACTTCCAAATGGACTGCCTTCGTGGCCATGCATACAAAAAGACACAAATAGCATTTTGTGATTAGAGCTTTCCTTTGATTGCTAGATTTTACGTGAAAAGGACCAGCAAAATCAACACCAACGTGAGCGAAAGGTTGCGAAAGTTGCACTTGAGGTGCTGATAAGTCGGCCATTTGAGGCTGAAGCGACTTGTGGCATGTTAAGCAAAGACGAATGCAATCCACGGATCGACGTAATCCAAAAGCGTTGTTGAATTAATGCTTGAACGGTCCGTGGCCCGGCATGCAGTAAGATCTTGTGTATGGAGTCAGGATCCATCTTATGTTGAAGATGGTTAGTCCTTTTGGTTGTGACCGGATTCCATCAGGTATGGAATTGGGAAAACGTTCTAGAATAGGCCTCCAGTTACCTACTTCTCTACATATAAAAACCCAAATATATATTTTCTTGCAGTAAAACCGTAAATACAGTAAAACCAAATAAATTATATCAAAATGTACACAATTGTTTTGATTGGATGGGGGGGGGGGAGGTTAGAAATATGTAACATAATTATTGAGGTAGGGTCATTGATTTTGTGACAAGCTGTGACATGGGGGGGAGGAGGGATTATTACTGTGACATAATTAATGGATCTGATGAGGAGGTTCAGAGCATCTTGAAGTCCGCTCGGTTCCAAAGTGAATCGCACGATGTGGCCAAATACACGCTGAGCGCGGAGAAGAGAGGAGGTTCAGAGCATCTTGAAGTCCGCTCGGTTCCAAAGTGAATCGCACGATGTGGCCAAATACACGTTGAGAGCGGAGAAGAGAGGAGGTTCAGAGCATCTTGAAGGTTGCTCGGTTCCAAAGTGATTCGCACGATGTGGCCAAATACACGCTGAGCGCGGAGAAGAGAGGAGGTTCAGAGCATCTTGAAGTCCGCTCGGTTCCAAGGTGAATCGCACGATGTGGCCAAATACACGCTGAGCGCGGAGAAGAGAGGAGGTTCAGAGCATCTTGAAGTCCGCTCGGTTCCAAAGTGAATCGCACGATGTGGCCAAATACACGCTGAGCGCGGAGAAGAGAGGAGGTTCAGAGCATCTTGAAGTCCGCTCGGTTCCAAAGTGAATCGCACGATGTGGCCAAATACACGCTGAGCGCGGAGAAGAGAGGAGGTTTAGAGCATCTTGAAGTCCGCTCGGTTCCAAAGTGAATCGCACGATGTGGCCAAATACACGCTGAGCGCGGAGAAGAGAGGAGGTTCAGAGCATCTTGAAGTGCGCTCGGTTCCAAAGTGAATCGCACGATGTGGCCAAATACACGCTGAGCGCGGAGAAGAGAGGAGGTTCAGAGCATCTTGAAGTCCGCTCGGTTCCAAAGTGAATCGCACGATGTGGCCAAATACACGCTGAGCGCGGAGAAGAGAGGAGGTTCAGAGCATCTTGAAGTCCGCTCGGTTCCAAAGTGAATCGCACGATGTGGCCAAATACACGCTGAGCGCGGAGAAGAGAGGAGGTTCTGAGCATCTTGAAGTCCGCTCGGTTCCAAAGTGAATCGCACGATGTGGCCAAATACACGCTGAGCGCGGAGAAGAGAGGAGGTTCAGAGCATCTTGAAGTCCGCTCGGTTCCAAAGTGAATCGCACGATGTGGCCAAATACACGCTGAGCGCGGAGAAGAGAGGAGGTTTAGAGCATCTTGAAGTCCGCTCGGTTCCAAAGTGAATCGCACGATGTGGCCAAATACACGCTGAGCGCGGAGAAGAGAGGAGGTTCAGAGCATCTTGAAGTCCGCTCGGTTCCAAAGTGAATCGCACGATGTGGCCAAATACACGCTGAGCGCGGAGAAGAGAGAACGTCTCCAGACGTTTGAAGCGAGGATCGGTCTCGGAGTGAGCGACGAGGACGACAAGGAGACGATGGAACCAGTTAGCCACAGCGGATGGTCCACGCGATGCACAAGCAACAGGATTATCTTCTGACGACATGAGCCCAGTCCGTGGGCGATGAAGTCTCCAAAACTTCGACGACGCGATTTGCGACGAAAGTTTTGAGGCGATGTGGTGGAGTTGTAAGCCACGCGAGGACGATCATTGAGTCCGTGTAGAGTACGACGGAATCAACGGCAAGTGTCGAGAGGGACAGCAACGTCGTCTGGACAAGCCGGGACAGCAAAAGTGCAGACGATAATTCCAGCTTGGGAATTGTGAGTGGCTTGAGGGGAGCGACCTTGCTTCTCGCGCGCAGCAACGTGGTGTGCGAAGAAGAAGGTGATTGCGTGTGCAGATCTAGTGGAGCGGTTGCTCCACGCCAGCCAAGTCGTACGGCGCGCGCACACTCTCATATAAAGGCTGGAGCAAACCCACTTTTACTGTAGGCATCAAAGTGGCATTTTCGGCCTACTGGATCTTAAAATTGGGGAATCTCACATTGTTGGGAAATATCTCAATTTCGAGCAATGGCCCACCCTACAACATATACCAAATTTGGGAACAATAGGTTACTCCCTTTGCGAGCTAGAGGGCCGTGAAAACCGTGTTTCAGGGCGGTTTTCATAATAATAATAATAATAATCTCAGTAGTAGTAGTCTCCTGGAATTCAAATCCGGTAAACAGGCCACAGCCTAAACGGCGGAACCGATTGATCTCACATTTTTACCACGTGTGCACTTTTGGCGTCTGATTTGCCCTCCCCCCGTTGACTTTTTTTGTGCCGCCATTTTGAAACCGGAAGTGACATCATATCTCGACAACGGCTGAGCTGATTGGAACGAAAATAGCGCCAAACGATTCGGACGGTCAACTTTATGGATTATAAATAGCAACAGACTAAAATTTATGTTAACGAAACCGGAAATGACGTCATGAAATTTGAAATACATCGATTGGCATTTCGGCAACAAATTTGATCCGATTATTTTGATATTTATGTAACGTATGTACTTTTGATATCTCATTTGACTTGTTATAAAACCAACCGGAAGCCGCCATTTTGAAACCGGAAGTGACATCATATATCAATAACGGCTAAATAGAATTGAACAAAACCAGCGCTAAACAATTAAGACGGTCAACTTTATGTATTATCATCAATAATATTTGCAGTTTTCCATACCAAAACTGGAAATGACGTCACACTTTTTAAGAATCTCACAAATTTACATGTTGATGCAATAAATATACTATTTCAGACAGCTTATAATAAAATGTAATCATGTTTAAATTATAATTCAAGGAGTCAGTGATTTCAGCAGCCATTTTGAAACCGGAAGAAACGCCATATCTCGAAAACTGGTTGACAGATCGGTATGAAACTAGCGCGAAACGATTCGGAAGGCCATCTCTTTGGAATAGGAACAGTCAAACTAGAATGTTCCTATTTATGAGACCGGAAATGACGTCATTCAAATTTATAAATTATTATAATCCCCTGCTATACAATAAATACATATTCAGAAAGCTTAAAATGATACACATCATTTATAGTTATAAATTCTATCTGGCAGTGCAGAAAGTTCAGCAGCCATTTTGACAACGGATATGTTGCCATATCTCGGAACTTGGTTGACCGATTGGAATGAAACCTTTGCTATTCTTCATGAAAATAACCAAATTGTAAAGGGTGATTTTTTTTAAGGATATAGTATTCATTCGATTGTCACAAGTTGTAAGAATAAACTAAAAAAAGTCGTGATATCCCATTAAAAAACACTTCGTGTAAAAATAACAGCCAAGTCTCTTCAACTAAAAAAAAATATGAAATCTAAAAATTCTGCACTGAAAAGTAGTGATATCAAAAAATGAGCCAAGTCAAAACTTTATTTGAAAATCAAAAAATACTTGGCGCATCGTTTTTTTAGGGCATTATAGGTGTACTATGTATATGGATATTTTATGTATATTTTATAATTGGCCTATACTTCCAAGCTTTTTATATACACGATGCGCCAAGTATTTTTTGATTTTCAAATCAAGTTTTGACTTGGCTCATTTTTTGATATCACTACTTTTCAGTGCAGAATTTTTAGATTTCATATTTTTTTTTAGTTGAAGAGACTTGGCTGTTATTTTTACACGAAGTGTTTTTTAATGGGATACAACCTTCTCGCACCAGTCACAGAAACCAACGAGTCGATGTGAGCTGTGACTGACTGGAAGAAGCGAAGGAGCTGCTGCATGATGATCTTCATCCATATTACGAAGTGTGAGAGAAAACCCAAAGGGTCAAAGATCCTAGCGATGTAGGATAAGGCTGACCTCTTTGTTGCTTGACCTTGAAAGGGTTGGGTGTGGAATGAGAATGCGTCCCACATTAGGCCAAGTATCTTGATGCCTTGTTCTTCTGTGCCGAACACGAGGGGCGTATCTACGTGCTCGTCAGAGAGCGAGGTCAAGGCGGCAGAATCGTTGCTGGCGAGCTAGAAGCGCTTGCAATTCAGATTGCAAGATGAAAGCGTGTTCGACACTATGTCATCGATGTACGTTTGATGCTTGATGGCGTGAGCGCCAAGTGGGAAGCGTTCTCCCTCGTAGTCCACCAGCTGGTGTCGTACTCGTTGAGCCAAGAAGGCGGAGGGAACTGGACCGTAAGTCACGGTGTTGAGCTCGTACTCGATGACGCCAGAAGTTGTGCTGATGAGCGCGATCTTCTTGACGGGCTTCTTCTACCTGACGGTACATTTAACGAATGTCATGGCAGAGGGCGACGGCGTGCTTTCGGAAGGTGGTCAAGATGCTGGGCAGATCAGCTTGTAGCTTCGGACCACTCAGCAAGTTCTGGTTGAGCGTGACGCCGTTTCTGTCCGGTGAGGAGGCGTTGAAAACGACGCGAAGTTTGGTGCTAGAGCTGTTGATTTTGTGAACACAATGGTGAGGTATCACGTAGTCAGCGGATTTTGCAGCGGGTTACACGTGATGAGAATCAACCAGTGGTCGAATTGGGGGGAGGGGGGGGGGGGGGATGCGGGGAAGATGGAATTCCCCATGGGGAATATATTGATTGTTTCATCCCCCCATGGCTTATTTGACCACTTCACCATTCCCCCATGAAAGTTTCACAATCAGCAGCTGTACCTCAAAATAATATCATTTTCAGTGAATTTTACAATTTTAGTCTCTGTAGATACCATTTGTTGAGATACAAATAGGCTTTAAAAGAAGCCAAAATAGCGTAAAAACACACCAAGTTAATTTCTGAAGTAAAAAAATTCCAGACCTGTGTGCTCCAGACTTGCATGGTGCTGGAGGGGGGGGGGGGCTTCCCAACGCCATTAACTTGTTTTTAAAGTGCCAATAGAGCAAAAACTGGCCTGCGGGGCAAGGAGGGGGCATGCCCAGTACATTCCAAAGAGTCAAATTTTAAAAAAAGTTGGATATTTAAACAAAAACATATCTTAAGAGGCAAACGGAAGCAAATGGCAATTGCACGGTTCTTCAGAGCGGTTTTTTGAAATATTGTCTTCCCACTAAATAATTTTAAAAAATCAGATAGTAACGACCCATAACAGCCTAAAAGACTAAATAATGCCACACACTGGAGTACTTTATGACCTCTGATGCGACCTCAAAGTGTTAAATACGATTATTTTTCGTATTTTTCGATATATTTTCGTATTTAACACTTTGAGGTCGTACCAGAGGTCACAATGAACTCCAGTGTGCGGCATTATTTAGTCTATTAGGCTGTTATGGGTCGTTACTATCTGATTTTTTAAAATTATTAAGGGGGAAGACAAAATTTCAAAAAAACGCTCTGACGAACCGTGCGATTCCCGTTCGCTTCCGTTTGCCTCTTAAAAGTAAAACGTCTCAAAATTGATTTCAAAGTGTCATAAAACCTTAAAACGCCCTACATGACAGGGTTGGAGGCGCACCTCCCTACCGTCCTCCTTATCCAGTGGCAAAGGGATTTTCTTACCTGCCCCCCCCCCCCCCCCCACCCCCCTGACAGAAATCGATTTTCTTTCACCTGGCTGAATAATTATGATGATGATTTGGAAAGGTGGTGAAGAGTAGGTAAGGATGGAAGGTGGGATGGAGGCAGTCGTAGCCTATTAGTACTTAGTAAATAATACACCCCCCCCCCCCCCCCCCCCTTTTCATGGGTTACTTTATAGGCCCACAGTTCATCGGGTCCGGCGTGCATATGACTCCGAAAAAATTGGGAAGGCTCCTCTAGTGTGAATGAATTAAATAACTAATATTCTGGGGTTTTGCGTTATAACTCATTTGCTCATTTGTCATACTTTCTCCTAAAAGTCTTTAATTATACACAGAAATAGGTATATCTACGCCCAACACACGGGCCGGCCCTGAATATGATATCGTTTATATTTTCTGTGTTTTACAGTACCTATTACGAATCGTGGTGTTACATTCTCCGTGCTCGGTTTCACGATCATCAACACGTTATTCGAGTTGTACCTAATATTATTGTAGGTAACATTGTTTACCACAATGCATTTAATTTTAAAACAATGTACAAAATTACATAATTTGATAACAATCGGTACAGCCGTTTTCGATATATAACGTCACTTCCGGTTTTGAAATGGCGGCCGAAAATAATGTCTTCTTGAATTCATAATTATAATATGTCCTACATATTTCCAAAATTTGGTTGCAATCGGTACAGCCGTTTTCGATATATGACGTAAATTCATGTTTTAACAATGGCGGCCGAAAATAATGTCGTCTTTAAATCATAATTATTAGTCCTACACATTTCCAAAATTTGGTTGCAATCGGTACAGCGGTTTTCGATTTATGATGTCACTTCCGGTTTTGAAATGGCGGTCGAAAATAATGTCGTCTTGAATTCATAATAATAAGTCCTACAAAATTGCATAATTTGGTGGCAAACGGTACAGACGTTTTCGATAAATGACGTCACTTCCGGTTTTAACAATGGCGGTCGACGATAATGTCGTCTTTATTTCATAATTTTTAGTCCTACATATTTCCAAAATTTGGTTGCAATCGGTACAGCCGTTTTCGATATATGACGTCATTTCCGGTTTTAACTATGGCGGCCAAATATAATGTCTTGAATTCATAATTATTAGTCCTACACATTTCTAAAAATTGGTTGCAATTGGTACAGCCGTTTTCGATATATGACGTCACTTCCGGTTTTAACAATGGCGGCCGAAAATAATGTCGTCTTGAATTCATAATCAATATTCATATGTCCTACAAATTTACATAATTTAGTTGCAATCGGTACAGCCGTTTTCGATATATGACGTCGCTTCCGGTTTAAACAATGGCGGCCGAAAATAATGTCGTCTTTAATTCATAATTATTAGACCTACACATTTCCCAAATTTGGTTGCAATCAGTACAGCTGTTTTCGATACATGACGTCACTCCCGGTTTTAAAAATGGCGGCCGAGAACACTGCAACCTTAAATTTATAATTATTCACAATGTACGTTTACTAATATCTATTTAAAAGTATAAAGTGGTGAATTTAGTGTCATTTAGCATATTTATGACGTAATTTAGCATATTTATGACGTTATTTCCGGTATAGGTAATAAGAGTACAATCTAGTTTTATCTAGTTGATACTTCATGAACGACCATCTGAGTTCATAATCCCTATATTTCCGTAAAATCGGTCATGCCGTTTGTAATATATGACGTCACTTCCGGTTTCATTTAGTGGTTCCTGCTACCATTTCTGGTACCGTTTATTTGTTTATTCATTTTTCACAATTGATTTTTCAAATAAATAGTAGAATGAATACGCAGGAGCTAGTTAAGTTGCAATATGTACAGGTGTTTTAGATATATGACGTCACTTCCGGTTTCAGAAATGGCGGTCGAGAACACTGCAACCTTGAATTTATAAATTGTATTGTCTATATTACAATGTAAGTTAATTATGTACGTATTTTAAGTATAATTTGTTGAAATAAGTGAAACATTGCGTATTTATGACGTCACTTCCGGTTTAGAAAAAAAGAAAATATTTTTTTTTTATTGATACTTCATATAGATGACCATCTTAATCGAATGGCGCTAATTTCGTACTAATCGGTTCAGACGTTTTTGAGATATGACGTCACTTCCGGTTTAAAAATGGCGGCACAAAAAATCACAAGAGGCAAGGTATCATCAGACGCCAAAAGTGCATATGTGGTAAAAATTTCAGGTTGATCGGTTCAGCCGTTTAGGCTGTGGCGGTGATAAAGTTCATTCACGATTAGAATTGCAAGCCGTAATGGCGGCCGTGTAGATACTACTGTAGTCAAATGAACAATTGTATACCTACATATGAAAATATCAATAGAATAATCCAAAACTATGTATAATACGACTGTAGATGGAAATAAATCAATTTGATTGAATTTTTCTAATATTTTCTAATAATAAAAATAGTGTATTTGACATAATTTATACAATTTCAATAATACAAAGAAGAAAGTCTTGCCGTTGACAGGGCAGTGTTCAAGTGACTGACCAATGAACGACGTGATCGACTAAAACGACAGTGAAATTCTTATCGTGAACGAACTTTAGCAACTTTTTCGGGAATCAGAATCTGAAGAAGAAGAAGAAGAAAAAAGCGGTGTAATTTCACGATTTTCACTGCCCTCTAGGTCGTAAACGGCATGACCGGTTGTTGTCGCGTGATGTATATGTTGTCAGGTGGGCCATAGCTCAAAATTAAGACATTTCACAACAATGTGAGATTTTCCATTGTTGAGATCCAGTAGGCCGAAAATGCTATGTTGTTGCTTACAGTAAAAGTAGTTGTCTGCTCCTCAGTTTATATCTAGTGGAGCGGTCGCTCCACCCAGCCAAGTCGTACTATACACTCACAGTCACTCAACATACCGTAAATGCCTAATAAACTGAGGAGCAGACTAACCACTTTTACTGTAAGGGGCTGTGCATAAAGGACGTCACGCTAAAAATGGGATATTTTGACCCCCCCTCCCCCTCGTCGCGCTGTGTCACACTTTTCGAGACCCCTCCCCCCTAAAAGGACGTCACAAATCTATCTCTACCCCCCCTTAAATAGAATATTTTTGACTGTAAAATGTATCAGAATTTCTCGTTCTTAGCGAAATTTCCGGTCCCGACGTATCAACTGAAATTTAAAATGCTTGAAAATATCTATATCAAAACGTGACGTCCTTCTGCCTTAAGTACCCCCCCCTCCCCCCTGTCACACTGTGTCCTTTACTGGTGCACCCCCCCCTCCCCCCCTGAAGCGTGACGTCCTTTATGCACAGCCCCTAAGCAACAACATGGCATTTTCGGCCTACTGGATCTCAAAATTGAAAAATCTCACATTGTTGCGAAATATCTTAATTTCGAGCTATGGCCCACCCCACCCCATATACCAAATTTGGGAACAACAGGTTATGCCTTTTGCGAGCTAGAGGGCCGTGAAAACAGTGAAATTACACCCCTTTTAAAAGCTATCTGATGATGATGATTCAGATTCAGATCAGGAAACGTTGCTATCACCGCCACAGCCTAAACGGCTGAACCGATCAACCTCATACTTTTACCACATGTGCACTTTTGGCGTCTGATGATACCTTGCTCCTTGTGATTTTTTGTGCCGCCATTTTTAAACCGGAAGTGACGTCATATCTCAAAAACGTCTAGGTCGATTAGAACGAAATTAGCGCCATTCGATTTAGATGGTCATCTATATGAAGTATCAATAAAAAAAAAAAAATCTTATTTTCTTAACCGGAAGTGACGTCATAAATACGCAATATTTAACTTATTTCAACAAATTATACTTAAAATACATACATAATTAACTTAAATAGTAACATAGACAATATAATGTATAAATTCAAGGTTGCAGTGTTCTCGGCCGCCATTCCTGAAACCGGAAGTGACGTCATATATCTAAAACGCCTGTACCGATTCCAACTGAACTAGCTCCTGCGTATTCATTCTGCTATTTATTTGAAAAATCAATTGCGAAAAATAAATAAACAAATTAACGGTACCGGAAATGACGGCAGGAACCACTTAATGAAACCGGAAGTGACGTCATATATTACAAAGGGCATGACCGATTTTACGGAAATAAAGGGATTATGAATTCAGATGGTCGTTCATGAAGTATCAACTAGATAAAACTAGATTGTTTTCTTATTACCTATACCGGAAATAACGTCATCAATATGCTAAATTACGTCATAAATATGCTAAATGACACTAAATTCACCACTTTATACTTTTAAATAGATATTAGTAAACGTACATTGTAAATAATTATAAATTCAAGGTTGCAGTGTTCTCGGCCGTTATTTTTAAAACCGGAAGTGACGTCATGTATCGAAAACGGTTGTACTGATTGCAACCCAATTTAGGAAATGTGTAGGTCTAATAATTATGAATTAAAGACGACATTATTTTCGGCCGCCATTGTTAAAACCGGAAGTGACGTCATATATCGAAAACGGCTGTACCAATTGCAACCAAGTTTTGGAAATGTGTAGGACTAATAATTATGAATTAAACGACATTATTTTCGGCCGCCATTGTTAAAACCGGAATTGAAGTCATGTATCGAAAACGGCTGTACCGATTGCAACTAAATTTTGGAAATATGTAGGACTAATAATTATGAATTCAAGACGACATTATTTTCGGCCGCCATTTCAAAACCGGAAGTGACGTTATATATCGAAAACGGCTGTACCGAATGCTATCAAATTATGTAATTTTGTAAGACTTATAATTATGAATTCAAGACGACATTATTTTCGGCCGCTATTTCAAAACCGGAAGTGACGTCATATAATATCGAAAACGGATGGACCGATTGTAACGAAACCTAAGCTATATTCTTCTTGGATAATCATTTTAATCTTTTACCAAACGCAACTTTTCTTAGTACCTATCCAAATCGGTTGAGGCGTATTTTTTTAAAGAAATTAGTCCTTGCTCGGACATGTGCTACAAGCTGTATGAATAAACTAACAAAAGAAGTGATATCCCAGAAAAAACACTCCGTGTAAAAAAGGCAGCCAAGTCACTTTACTTTAAAAAAATTCAACACCGAAAAGGAGTGATATCAAAAAAGGAGCCAAGTCAATGACATTTCCAAATATTTAATCGTATTTTTGAAATAAAAGAATAAACACCGAGAAATACTTTACAAAAGGACTTGGCGCATCGTTTTTTTAAAGACATTTTTCTATTCATAAGCATATGCCATTTATATACAACCGTCATTAAGAATTTTTAGAATAATAGGGAAACATCTTTCAATTACATATTATACATACCTGCTGTAAAATATTTTCTATTTGAATATTTACGCGATTAAACTTGTTGCCTATGCTTTCTATAAATACACAATTATAGTTATCTTCGTAATATTGTTTCGTGGTCAACATAATTAAGTCTCATGCGTTATACCTTCGCATCATGAAATACATTTCAAATAATCCACATTTTATAACAATACATTTCACAAAGTACAGTCACATTGTATTTATTTTAAAAAATTTAACTTTATACTCTTGACACTTCTTCAATATATAATAGTGTTCCATAGATAGTTAGTAATTATTTGACAACGTTTCATGATTTCCTTCAGTCAAGATCAAATTATGAAAAGATACCCTTCTAATATCACCATATTAACAGTACTGCAAGAATATGAGCCCACTTCCAATTGTTATTTAATTCTTCCATCCTTATATTACTTATCTATTACAGCATCAAATCTTTCTTCTATCGCCATTGACAAAACTATAAAATAGTCATTACTAAAAGTAGCTTAATTCATAGATTCTGGCTCTAATAGAAAGAGGAAAATGTACCAACTTATAAAATTCTTTCCACTTTTAGGATAGATACTTTATTTAGTCAAATACTTTGGTTGCTAGGTAACACAGAAATTAGTTTGACTTATACTAGAGTAGAAACCGCGTAGAAACGCACCAAATGAACCCGTGAAATCCTATCCTGCATGGCACGGGGGGGCCCTTCCCCCAGACCCCACCATTGCTTCCGTGAACAATCGTTTTTCCTGTCATGTATTTTAAGCACCATAGTGGGCCGCGAAGTCAAAAGCTGTCTACCTCTGTTTTAAATGATGGCGCATAAAAACGCATTATTCAGATTATAAAGCATAAATCGCATATATTTAGGTGGGGGGGGGGGGGGGGGGGGGGGTAGTAGTGCATAAGTGAATGCTTATTTTAGGGTTTCATATTTCATAACTATTCTGACTCAAGGGTGAAATAGTTCATATTATTAGTCAGGCGTCTAAAAACGAAGTCTCATTTTACCAAACATTGCCCAACGGTCCTAAAAATTAAGCCAAATCTTTTTTGTGGACATGAATGTACAGGGGAGGGGGGGATCGATTCCTGCTACATGCGGGTCCGGTCAAAACTGACCAGGAAAATTGTTGAATGGCAAAAATTAAATTCGATTATTTCTATTTGTACTTATTGTGATAGGTAAGGTTGGAAAAATAGTTTAGTGGTATTTTGACATTTGATCACCTAAAACATCACCTAAAAACACAGAGATTCGAGCCATAAGTTTCTGGTGGAGATGCTCACCATACGCTCGCTTAATAAAAGCATAATTACTTTAGATATATTGCCTTTCATTGCTACATTTGCTACAAGCTTGTCCATTCCGCAAACCTATTTCAAACAAACATTATTCTTGTATTTTAAAGTTACTTTTCTACCTAGATAGGCCAACCTATTACAGAGCACCCTGATTCCTTGTTGCTCACCTTTGACCGAAGTCAAACTTAAAATACATTGAAAATCGGAATAAGAAAATTGTGATAAAACAAGGATTCACATAGACTGGACAATCTAGCTCAGGAATAATCTCTTCCTTTTGACAAACAAAAAGTTTCTTTCAACAGATGCAAGTTTATTTCTAATTACAGCTGCCTAATCTAAACCTGAATGAATGAACTCACCCCTCCCTCTACAAAACAAAAACAAAACGCATCCTGCCTCCCGGAAACGATGTTCAACTCAACCCTCTTCTCTTCTCTTATCACGATCCCGTTATTGGCCCAGTGACCTACTTCTGCTGGGTCATCATACCTCGACCAAAACAATCAACATTGCTTCGTGTTGTCATCAGTAAGAATCAGCTGATCGACGTATTGTTTTTCTTTCTTCCGTCCACGATCATATGAAAATGAAATCATTCCGTCTTCTCCACCGTCTTGGGCTCTTACTCTTGACATTTCTTCAAGTAGTTGTTTCCGAATAGAATTTTCCTTGTTTTCTTGAGCAGTGGTCGATGTAAAATTTTCGTTTTCTTCAGCTACCTTCTCGTACGTTTATTTGCAGTCTATCTTGCAAACAAACATTTTCGTCGTCTCCTCTCAAATTTTCATTCTTCAACTCTTTCTTCGAAACATCATCGCTTTCTTCCATAATCACCGCGTCATTTTTCTCATCGTACAAACAACTCTTCACAATAAATTTCAAAGTCGTCTGGAGACTTCAAAACATCGCCTATTTCTTCAAATTTTCGTACGTTGTCGAAATTATCTTGATTTACCCTAGGAATCTGCAATTCTTCCTTCTCGCCCACACTACCTCGCAAGTGTCTTTAAAATTCTTCCGTCGCGATACATCTTCGTCTTTCTTCATCTTGGTAGATTCACCACTACTTTCTTTAACTCCTTCTTTGTCTGGGTCATCCAAACTTGCAATTTTCTTTTCGCCGATTTCTTCCAGCACACAGCCCCCCTCTGTACTCTCTTGTGATGGCAACATCTTGCAAGCAGCAGCGTCTTCAATTCCTTTCTTGAAAAGCAAAAAATCTATTTCAAGTTGTTTTTCTGCAGAAACCTCTGCTTCTCTGGTGGATTCTCGTTCATCCGTCTCTTTCTTCCATCGTCTTGAAGATCCGCGTATATATTCCTTAAGATCTTCACGCTCTTTCTTCTGTATTCTCCTTATCTCTTCTATTCTCTCTTTGAAACTTGTTTTCTCGGTCGACGCAAAATCGTGTCCCTTCTCTACTTTCCTTTCTGTGCCGACCTCTGTTCGTTTCCCGAATTCTCGTTCCTTGTTCCCCTCGTATCGGACTCTGGTGGACGATTATTATAATTCCTGTTTGCATAGCCATTCCCGTGACCATACCCACTTATATGTCATAGCCGTTCCTGTCGTAACTGTTTCTCCTGTTGTTGTTATTGTAATTTCTGTCATAGCTATTCCTGCTATTGTATAGCCGTTCCTAATGTCATTGTAACAGTTCCCGTTAGGAATGGGCTCATATTGTTTTGGATCTCTTATTAGTTTCTCAGTGAATTCATCATGCTCCAAGTCTTGATAACCTTGACACTAAGGAATGCCATGCTACAAGCTTGTCCATTCCGCAAACCTATTCCATTTTAACATTATTTTACAATGTTTTAAGTTTTTCTACCCTAGATAGGTCAACCTATTACACCTTCATTCTCAAACTATTCATTTTTCATTTCATTTATTTATTTAATTGTCAGTTACAATTTACATTGTTTTAACAATAGTTTATAGTAAGTGTAAATAATTAAAATACTCTCATCCTTCAAATCCAGTCTTGAGAAATATAATATAAGAGAAATATAACATGAAATAGAATTACATTTGTCAATAGTAACTCTAATCTTATTCTTAACTTTATTCATCCATATATTCCTGTACACTATAAAACGATTTATCAATAAGGTAATCTTTAAGGTTATTATAAAATATACTTGTATTCTTCATCTCTTTAATTTGTTGGGAAGTTTATTGAAAAGATTTATTGCTGCTGCACTAGGCGCTCTGCTTGAAATTTGAAGCCTTCTCTATTCCACATGAATATCATTTTTTCTCCTTGTGTTATGTGTATGTACACATTCGTTCGTTTTATTTAGTGCCCCATTTGTCATGGCCATCATTATAGTTGTGTGTACTGTATATAGATTCCTGGTACGGTCATAATGCCTAATTCCTTAAACATAATTTTACATGAGTCCATATTTTTAAGTTCTAAAATAATCCTAACTGCCCTTTTTTGTAGAATTAATATCCGATCGATATTTTTCTTAGAACTATTTTCCCATACACAAATGCCGTATCTTATGTGGGATTCTATTATTACAAAGTACGCTAACATAACTAATTCTTTATTGTGGTGTAGTGAGAGGTTTCGTAGCACAAATAGACCTGAAGATATTTTTTTGCTGTTCTATCGACATGAGAATTCCAGTCTAAGTGTTGATCAATAATTGTACCTAGGAATGGGAAATTACACACTTGCTCAAGTTGGGTGCAATTCAGCAGAACATTTATATCTTCTCGTGGCTTATGGCCCAGATTGTAGGGTAAAGGGATACAATATCGCCACCATTTTGTTTTTTTCTTTATATCTTTAATAATATTGTGGTAAAAAATGTGGAATTTTTTATTTAGAAAGCCTATTATACTGTTATACTAATAATTGAATGTTTTCATGCATATTAATTGTGGTTACTATAATAAAAATATATAAATACAATATTGACACATGGTGATATTGCATCCATTTTGGATATAATATCGCCATGCTCATAATGTGCATATAAGATTTTTTTCAATGATCAAATTTGTTGAAATATAATGACAATGCATAATTAAACTGATTTATAAAGTTTAATAAAGGTACACTGAATGAAAGATGATTTTTCACATTATTTTTCTAATAAGCGACATCGCTTACAAAATCTACTCGAGCATTCTTCGTAAAACCATGTTCAACACTGTTAATTGTAGACCAATCTCGATCCAGGCCATCGTCTTCATAATAATATCCCTGGCAAAAGTCACAATGATCAGGTCAACTCTGATTCACAGGTTTGCTAGAAGTTTCGCGACATTTCCTCGCTGCGTTGGAAACCGATTTAGAAAGAATAATCGGTGACTTCTCAAAAGACTTTGGAGGTTCTGGCTCACTGTGATGTACAAACAATTCCTTTCTCACCACAAGAGCCTCAGAATGTTTTGATTTCTTTGGATTTGGAGCAGCTTAAACTGCTTTTGATCGATTTTCCGATTCCTTAATGATATCTCGAATTTCATTAGCTCTTGCCTTCCTAAGTATGTTTTTCCACGCTATTTTCCACGCTCATTTTGGCTATTTTATGGCACTACCTCCACCTCACCACATAACAATAGAGGAGCAAAGGGAATCCACATTTCTGAGGTGTAGATATACAGCATTTTATTAGCGATTGTTTTTGGCATTTGCCCTCAGGCGATGAAAGGTCCTCCCCGAATGAGTTACAGCCTGGTGATCGGAACAAACATTTCATCATGTTTTTTAATTGAGCGAGCGTCACAACGGTACTCTTATGGCACTTTCTCCCTTTTTTGTCTGCACAGCCCAGGTTAAACCGCACAACCAATCGATCTGAAACTTATGCTAACGTAATCTATGCGGTCCCTGGGATCGTTTTTGAACGGGCTCCTGTGATTGGTTCAAGTTTAAAAAAATTATCTTTCGATTGGTTGCTCCGATCAATTTGAAATTTAAAAAAATTCCTTACCAGTCAAGAACATAGATGCACTTATTGACAGTTTTAATAACTGTCAGAAATGACATTTCAAAACAGAAATTCCACTGCATTCTGCGTTGCTCTATGTAGCAAAGCAAAGTTTATAGATGGCTATTCTCAATATCAATGTAAGACAGATTCTTTTCTTAGTGGATCATATTGCAATACATAATGTAGTCAAAATGTAATGTAGGTATTTCATATACATAGGTTTAGGTGTACCTTATCTAAAATAATTTATTTTACGATATGGATTGTGTTTCACAGTTATGAAAACAACGTTTTGACTAGATAGCATCATATTTTACACGTTTTCAGCCCAATCGGTCAAGAATTTACAGACTTATTGCTGTTTTAAGTGTTTGAATATCTGTCCAAAGAGATTGATGGAAAAATATCAGTACAATAATCTGTTATTTAATTGATCCAGAGTGTTTATGAAATGAAGCAAGGAAAATAGGTAATAAATAATGTATAGTTAGTTATCTTTGATTGAATGGATCGTGCTTGATTGGCGATGTCGTGCGTGTCGGTGCTCGCTCATCAACGCGTTACACCGAGCGTTTTCCTAGTCTAAAATTTTACACATGTTAAGCCCAATCAGTTAAGTATTAATAATTTGTCATTTTACAAGTTTAGTATGGGTTGTCAAAAGCTGGAAAAAGTATGAAGGAAAGTCACGACACAATGGATCTGATATTCATCCAGAGTATTTATATGGAGATTGGAAAGTTGCAGATAAAATCGTCTTGTGCCATGTCGTTTATCCTGACTGGGGATGTTGCATGTTCTGTGCTCGCTCATCAACGCGTTACATTGAGCGTTTTCCTAGTAAAAACGTAATAAGACAGCCAATAATTTAAGAACCTGAAGTGCTAGGAAATCATTGTCAAAATTGATCAATCGACAGAGTAATTGTCACTCACCGTAAGGTTTTGATTTTAAGGGATTACACTTTGAATATTTTTGTATTTGTATTTGTATTTTTTATTCGTGTAGTTTGAAGCATTAACTTTTGGGAAATGTCAACACGATCTGCTGTTTATTGAGGAAGTTTGTCAAAAAATAAATAGTTACCATCACCCTTCATATTTTTAGTTATTATCATTGACTATTTGCCAATTAAAACGAAACTGATTAACCAAAACACATACATATTTTTTTGTAAATACTAAATAGGAACATTTCACACCTCTGGTTGGTATTAAAGCCACTGATCTAAAGGAGGCAGTGCTTAGCTGTCAAACATACTGAAATATGAACGTTAATAAAAGATCAAATAAAATAGATAATTTGAACTTTACATGCCGTTTTCTCAAAATCGAATTTTTCTTTGTTTAGGAACATTTATCTCAGTAACCGTTGAGTCTAGCAGCTGATTTTTTTTATCCCATAGTCCTGACAGCTTAATGAATAAAATGAACTACAATCAAGTCTCTGCTGACATTTATTTGAAGATAAAAAAAATATATTTCTTAAAAAACAATTTTAATTTCGTAACTATAAATTAATTGTATCTTCCCAAGTAGTTATCCCACACTCTTGATTCTAGTTCATTTTGTAGATAACAAATAAAATAATAATAGAAAAAAACTAATATCTCTGATAGTTTCCTTAAAAAGTGTTCCTAAGTAGCATACAAATTTACCTTCGTGCAGCAGTCCCCTCAAGAGTTATCTGCACTCGAAATCTAGTGGAGCGGTCGCTCCACCCAGCCAAGTCGTACCGTACACTCACAGTCACTCAACATACCGTAAATGCCTATATAAACTGAGGAGCAGACCAAACACTTTTACTGTAAGCAACAACATGGCATTCGCATTTTTGGCCTACTGGATCTCAATAATGGAAAATCTCATATTGTTGCGAAATATTTAAATTTTGAGCTATCGCCCACTCGACAACATGTACAAGACGCGACAACAATTAGTCATGCCGTTTTTGAACTAGAGGGCAGTGGAAATCGTGAAATTACACCGCTTTCATCTGCTTCTGCTTCTGCTTCTTCAGATTCCCGAATTAGTTGCTATCACCGCCGGCTGAACCGATCAATCTGCCATTTTTACTACATGTGCACTTTTGGCGTCTGAGGTGCATTTTGTTATGACGGATTTGGTGCCGCCATTTTGAAACCGGAAGTGACACCATATCCCAAAATCGGCTTAACCGATCGGAACGAATTTTACGCCAATCGATTCAGACGGTCATCTAAATGAAACTTCAATAGTCGAAATATACATTTATTATTACCGAAACCGGAAACGACGTCATAAAAATTAAAAATTAAACTTTAATCCCCATTTTCTACAATAACTACATTATTTAGAAGAGTTATAGTGGTACATACCATTTATAAAAATACATTCTAGGTGGGGTGGTAATGATTTCAGCCGCCATTTTTGTAACCGGTGATGCCATATCTCGAAAACGGCTGGACCGATCGGAACAATGCTTTCGCAATTCTTCATGGAATATCACTTTAAGCTTATATTTAGAACCAAATACAATTTTTCTTTGTTACCAATTCGGAAATGGTGTATTTTTTTAAAGGAATTAGTCATTGTTGCTCCGAGATGTGTTACAAGCTGTGTAAATAAACTAAAAAAATTATTGATATCCCCATAAAAAACACTCCGTGTAAAAATACCAGCCAAGTTTCTTCAACTATAAAAAAAATATAAGAAATCTAACAATTCTGCACTTAAAAGTAGTGATATCAAAAAATGGGCTAAGTCAAAACGTAATTTTAAAAACCAAAATATACTTGGCGCATCGTTTTTAAGGGCATTATAGATATATTATGTATATTTAGGTACATATGATTTTTGGCATATACTTCTATACTATTTATATACACGATGCGCCAAGTATATTTTGGTTTTTAAAATTAAGTTTTGACTTTGCCCATTTTTTGATATCACTACTTTTCAGTGCAGAATTGTTAGATTTCTTATATTTTTTTATAGTTGAAGAGACTTGGCTGGTATTTTTACACGGAGTGTTTTTTATGGGGATAAAAATTAGTCGATCTATAAGCAAAATAAACTGCATCATTTCTACCCATACTCGTGGAAATTCTGAAATATCCTATATTTTTCAGAATTTCCACGAGCTTACAAACATTGTCAACAAACAACATTGTTAACAATATTGTCTGTGTAAATGAGTGATTTTAAAAGCAACTAAAAAATTAGCTTTGCTATTAATTTTTCACATATTTCATGACTAGAATAGTTTAAAAGTTATACCGATATTTATTAAACATAATATCTCTTATGTTTACTTTTCAACTTACAGCTCATACACATTGTGTTTTCCTAGTCATTACGTATGAATATAGAACAAGGAAGCATTCAGAGGTTATACCAAACTACAAAATAAATACAAGGCAAACGCTCTGTGTAACGCGGTCATAAGCGAGCTTATTGCATGCGAATTGATATGCATGTAACATTTTCTAAACTATAGACCTTGGACAATCTAGAAGCAGGCGCGTAGGAATAGGGGGGGAAAGGTGGGAACGGACCCCCCCTGTCTGGAGCCTGACCACCCCTGCCAAAGATCCTGCCCCCCCCCCCCCCCCCCCCTACTGCTAGAGATCCTGAACACATCCAGATATTCACAAATGTTGATTAAGTGTTGCACAGAATGCACAGATTTGCTCTATTATGAGGTTGAATTCTCAAAATTTTCTCAAGTTTTGAAAAACTAATTGAACAGAGGTATTATCCAATGAGACAACTTATTTACTCATTTGTCCAACTTGATCATACTCATGAATTAAAGAAAATAATTACACGTTAAGGTGCTGCAAGCGCGAGCGATTTTGCTGCGTTTTGTAGACACTTTTTGCGATACGATTGGAAACGAAATTGGTAGACCAAATTATTTGAAATTTTAATTGTGATTAGATAAAAGACAAACTTAGGGTTATCCCTTGGTACATTTGTAATTTTTCGTTTCGTTAATTAGTAATAATTAGTGGATTTTTGGTGAAAAATAAGCTATTTTCTCGTCTCTCTGGGCGCCGTATAAAATTAAATTTCAAAAATGTGCCAAGGGATAACCCTAAGTTTGTCTTTCATCTAATCATGATTAAAATTTGAGATCAATTGGTTTACGGGTTTGGTCTCCAATCGTATCGCAAATTTCATCGTTTTGCGCCGTTTTGTTGAATAACCGGCGCCTAATTAACGATGCAATAAGCAAAAATTAAAAAGGGCTACTAATATACAATCAGACTGATCATGTGAACATCCTGTAAAAGTTACACTCACTTATGAAACAATTTTTCTCTCTCAATTTTCTAAAACGGCCGAGCGCTAGTATCACCTTAAACTATTAAATTCCAAAACACATACAGATATTTCTTATTGATTGCTTATTGCTGTTGCTCTTGCAACCTTTTTCAAAGGTCGATTCCAAAATCAAATCATAATCGATTCTCTTTCAATTCTAGTATTTCCCTGCGGGGCCATTTGGGATTTTGTCAAATAACAATATTTTCATTTTGTCTCTTGTTTCCTCAATAATATTTCATACACACATTTTACATTTCATTTTAAATTTAAATTTTAAAGCCCTGTCGCTGTGGTGTGAACAGTGGAAGCTTAATCTAAATATATCCAAGTGTAATGCCAAAAATGATGCCAAAAAAGCGTCGAATTCGATTCTTTTTTAATCAAGATGTAAAAAAATGCCCTGCGGGGACATTGCGTATTCTATAAAAACAATTTTTCTTAAGGTGATACTAGCACTCGGCCGTTTTAGAAAATTGAGAGAGAAAAATTGTTTCATAAGTGAGTGTAACTTTAACAGGATGTTCACATGATCAGTCTGATCGTATATTAGTAGCCCTTTTTAATTTTTGATTATTGCATCGTTAATTAGGCGCCGGTTATTCAACTAAACCACGCAAAACGATGAAATTTGCGATACGATTGGAGACCAAACCCGTTAACCAATTAATCTCAAATTTTATTCATGATTAGATGAAAGACAAACTTAGGGTTATAACTTGGCACATTTTTGAAATTTAATTTTATACGGCACCCAGGGAGACAAGAAAATAGCAAATTTTTGACCAAAAATCCACTAATTATTACTAATTAACGAAACAAAAAATAAAAATGTACCAAGGGATAACCCTAAGTTTGTCTTTTATGTAATCACCATTAAAATTTCAAATAATTTGGTCTACCCGTTTCGTCTCCAATCGTATCGCAAAAAGTGTCTACAAAAAGCAGCAAAATCGCTCGCGCTTGCAGCACCTTAAGTTTCCACAGAATATTGCAAATCACACATTTTACATTTCTTTGAAAAGAATGACACAAATTAAAAATAGCTTAAAATTTGATTCTATTGTATCAAAAATTCAAAAAAGGCCCTGCGGGGCTTACTAGGGGGCGAGTTCCCCAGACCCCATGTAGCGGCGAACTACCTTTTCCTGACATCCATCGATACCCGAATATTTTGACCCCCTCTCTCAAAATAAAGTTCCTACGCGCCTGTAGAAGACGACATGCGTCAAATAATTTTGTATTTCAATTTATTTGAATATAATTGACAAATAATTCAAAGCAAGTCCGTAATGTTCGTAAAATGTCAATAACTCTTGACGATCTCGACAGATTTGCATGAAAACAAAAACACCTAAAATGTTAGTCCCGATGACCATGCAAATTATTGTGAAGTTGACCGGTCAAAAGGTTCTAGTTTTAATTTTCAATAAATCACGGGATCTCGTTCAAAACCTATTCCTGGAACCGCTCATATGACATTAGAGTGTGTACAAAATTTCAGGTCGATTGGTGGAACCATTGCTCACAAAAGTTAAAATTAAACAAATAAAGAAACATACAGAGAAGAACCTAAAGTGATGCAAAATTAAAATTACCTTGAGATTAAGTTAAGCAGGGTAAGCAAGGTATTGCTAGAATGTATTATAAACATTCTTGAAACATTTAATTTGATAATTGAACGAGAAAATATTTGTGAATAATCGAACATTTTGAATTTTCACTCTCCGCAAATGTACAATAGTTTATGAAAACATTATGTTTTATGAAGAAATACCACTAAATGCATTTATTTTTACACAGGTGCAGCCCTCGCAGCCTCAGCCACCGCTGCCACTGCAGGCGTCCCCGCAGGCCCCCCCTCAGGCCCCACCGCAGGCCACTAGCCACGGGCCTCTGAATCCTGAAGACATCGAGCGCTGGATACGACGCCGTGAGTTCATTCAAATATCTCATTCCCAGTTCATTTAAAGGCGGCTGCACTGCAAGTAGACATCGGAGATAATATTTAATAAATATAATCATTACTTTTGGACCATTGCAGGGAAGTCTCATGAAATTTTATTCTAGTAAATTTCTATAAATAAACACAAATAATGATGACAAATACACTTATTACCTATGAAATCTTAAATTTTCATTCATAAAAATCGAGTTCAAATATCATAGGATTTTTGGTGGGAAAAACGGCCTGTAACAAGAATCAGAACTGTGATGTCATTTCCAAGTCATTAACATTGTGTTGACATGGGGATTCCCTTGTTGCCATGGCAATATAGCAAACTGTGATGTCATTGCCAATTTTCCTGTTTTTAAATGAGAGGAGATCTATCAAACTTTGTAAATTAATTACATGAGAACTATTCGTCCAACAACAAAAATAATACCACATCTGTGTTCAGCAACATCTCAACTTTCATAAAATAAATATTATTCTGAATTCAAATCTTCACGAGACTTCCCTATTATAGCATAGCTAATTTCAGCTATAAATACCATAATAGAAAATCCTATATTTCTCTATTGTTTCAGCTAATTGACACGAGTTGCATTTTTCACATCTTTCATAATTCGAATCGTTGAAAAGATTTAGCGATGTATGAAATATTATCCCCAATGTTTACCTTCTAGTGCAGCCGACTTGAATTGTTTCAGGGCAATTAGCAAGGTTCGGTTCTTTAAACTGTTTCTCTAGTGTTATCTTCACAAAAACAGAATTTAAGGAAATCAGCACATTTCAAGCTCAGTGTGTTAAATGAAGCCACACACTGGAGTATACATAACGACCTCCCGTACGGACTTAAATATGGCAATTATCGTTTAATAATCATATCTAGTGGAGCGGTCGCTCCACGCCAGCCAACACTCTCATACGGCGCGCACACTCTCATATAAAGGCTGGAGCAAACCCACTTTTACTGTAATTGTACCTACTCCAATGTATGAATTTATTTTCTAGAGTAAGTTTAGAATGTGCACTAAGGTATATTGCGGAAACTTCGATTTTAAACAAACCAAAACTTGAAACTTTGAAACTGCTTGAAACTTGCCCGAGTCGTAGCTAAGTTATTGAACATGCAATCTGTGGATTGGAAACGGGTTATTTTGTTTTGCGTCACTTACTTTACCTGCGTGCATTGTTATGGCTATGAGAATATGAGTAAAGTTTAAAAATGGCCTCAAGCTATACAGTAGGTTCAAAGTTGTGTTGTCTTGTGCAGATCCGCCTCGTGCCCAGGCCCAGCCACAGGCCCTCCAACCGGCCCCGCGTCCAGACGAGCATCAGGCCCTGAAAGCCGGGCCCTCGTCTCGGATACATAAGGCCCCTCCACCGTCGCCACGTGGCCAGGCCCGGCATCTAGCCAAGGCCCTGGCAGAGGCCCTGGCCGACCACCCGGCCCTGCATCAGGCCCAGGAGCCACACAGTGAGTACATAAAACATGTAATTCAAGTGATAATTCGAACAAATAAGTGATACGTGATGGAGCCACTTCTGATGGAGGCACTTTTTTGTTTTGATGTTCGTGTTTCCACAAGGCAGTGAAAAAGGAGAAACAAATTAAATGTAGATTTAGTTACAAGTTTACTTTTTCAGCCATAACAAACAACTAAAGCAAATTTTGTACCATTTATTTACATAAATAAACCCTTTACAACCGCCATTATCATAGTACCAAAGAATCCACCAGAGGTCAGTCGTGTTCCTTATTTTCTCGAATACTCCGGTATTGTTAAGTAGTATGAACTTGGGCTGTGTTCCAATTCTCCTAGTGCACTAAATAGTGCACTTCCTTATTAGTGTCCTTCCTTTCAAGTGCACTTACAAGCACACTTCTTAGAGTAGAATTCGAACTCTCCTTGCCACCTTTTTATGCGCCATCTTCAAATAAAATCGATAGAAGCGCCATGAAGTGGAAAAATGAACTAATTTTTGCAGAAATATGTTAGGTTATGTCGTAGTCCCTAATAAGTAAAATTAGTATAATAAACATAAACACATTATTATTATGCACAATACAAGTTAAATAATGTATTTTTGTATTATTATAATACTTATATTTCATGAAGAATCAAAAAACTACGCTTTAGAACTTAGCTAGTGTACATCAAGTGTACATCCAAGGGACCATACAATGTATCCTAACTCAAGCTTCCTTCCAAGGACACTATCAAGTGTGCACTTTTTAACAGTTGACTTTTGGAACACCACTCGCGATGTTATGACGTCAGATATGACGTCACAAGGACACTATCAAGTGCACTTAGGAAGAATTGGAACACAGCCAATATGTTTTAAAATTCCCTTCGTGGGAAGTCGAAACTGTACAAAACACTGAAATAATTGTGATTAGAGATAACAGTAAACCACGAATTTAATGATGCTTTTCAGTACTTTCAAAACACACGCGTAAGATTTTGCAGCGGGCCTATTCTTGAGTTTGTTGAAAATGTTGACCTGGTGGAATTGAGCAACTGCACAATAACATTGAAGAAAAGATTGATTTTGCAAAGACGACTAATTCGGCACAAGGTTGAACTCGAGAATAAGACCCTGGTTTGTAATGTACAGTTTGGCTTTCAGTGACAGGGACGCCGAAGTCTATTTTCTCAGGGGCGGGGGGGGGGGAGGGGGGGGGGGCACATTTTGCTTAGGATCTAGGTAGAAAGGGAGAAAATAACACAGTAAATGACAATGTGTGTGGGAAACACGACTGCCAAGAGAAACAATGTAGTCCTGGGGGGAAGGGCCCCCCAGGACCATGCGGGTCTGGAGCGCACAGCCCCAGGAAAATTTAGAATCTCAGGAATGAATTTGGTGCGTTTCTACGTGATTTCACACTTATTAAACCTATCTTTATCTAAAAAAATAAATGACGACATCATTGGTGAATCTGACCTTCTTCACGGCATGCGATCGCTCACGGCATGGACTGCCAAAAAAGTGATTATAAAGTGCCTATAAAAATATGGTGAAAAAAGTCTCATGCAATTATATGTACCTACTTGAAAAGTGATTAGTCTTGGATGATTTCTCCGCATTTATTCACATTCATAATAGGTCCAATTTCAAATGCAGATATTATGAAATTAAATCTTAGACATTTCTCACATTAAATGCCGCGCAGTGGAGTGAATTTCTGCCCACATAGGTACAGGTTTCAAATGATTTTGGTGCATTTGAATTGTATGAAAATAAAAGTTAATATTTCACTCATATCAGGAATGTTCATAAATATACCCCGCAGCCATTTAATAATATTTTAATATTCTTTGTAAAATAACAATATCAATTGCATTTCGTCAGAAGACTCTCACATGAACTAGGAAACAATGCCGCGCAGCGAAATTTTTTAAAATTCAGTCCTTATCGAGTAATTTTTTGAAGATATTATGCGTTACCAGGGGGGGGGGGGGGGGGGCAGATTGATACTCTTGCCCCCCCTTCAGACGTCTAGGGGGGCAAGTGCCCACTCTGCCCCCCCGGTTACGGTGCCCCTGAGTGAAAAGAAACATACAAATTGATTACAAATAAATATTTAAATTTTATGGATCAGTTTGAAAAATTACTTCGATATTCAATAACTCGAAACTTGAAATTTTGGATCGAACAATTGCCAAGTCTTAGCTAAGTTATTGCGTTTTCCATTGGGTGCTCCGTACTGCTCCAGCGCGCTCCGGGAGCAGGTAGTCATATTCCGTTGGGAAATCGAGATCGCTCCCGGAGCACTTTTGTCGTTTTCCATTGGCAGACCGCTCGCTCCCGGATCGATCTTTCTCGCTCTGAATATTTCGACGGAGCGGTCGAGAGCAAGGCGCGAAAACGAGAAATTTCAAATAACTGGCCGTCGTTGTTAACAAGAATAAGTGATGAATCCAGCGATAAGTATGTATATAACTTGATACAGTTCATTAATAATATTGTATTTATAATATATTCACCCAGCCGTACAATTTAGTGATGTAATTACACGAATACTGATGTTAAAGTAAATCTAACCTCATTTGATACATAAACTAACCCGCCAATAAAAAGCGTTTTCGTATTCCATTGGGAGCAGTTCCAGAGCAGCTCTGGGACGGAGCATGACGTCAGAGGCAAAATCCAGCTCGATCCGAGAGCAACCCAATGGAAAACGCCATTATTGAACATGCGATCTGTGGATTGGAAACGGGTTATTTTGTTTTGCGTCACTTACTTTACCTGCGCGAGCACAATGCCCCATTGATACGGCTCTTAGGTTGACCTCACTAGAGAGCTAACAAAACACTGGAGGTCTGTTCGTTCGCTCTGCACTGGCTACACTAGAACTGTTCGACCGACAAAAAGTGTAAAAGGTGTAGACACTTTCCCACTCGGCATAGGGCGAGTGTCGGCCAGTGTTATTCCGTGTCACTAGTGTAGAGCGAACGAACAGACCTCTTGTTACAAGAAACATCCAATCCTCAGATCGCATGTTGGTTACAGAGTATGAGTAAAGTTTATTTAGAAATGGCCTCCAGCTATAAGTAGGTTCAAGGTTGTGTTGTGTATTGCAGATGCACCACGTAACATGGCCCAGGCCTCGCCCCAGACCCCGCCACAGGCCACCACAGCCCAGGCCCCATTAAGTGACCAGGCCCTGCGGCAGGCCCTGCTGCGAGCCCAGGGCCTGGCCGAGTATCAGGCCGCACACGAGGCCCTGGCCCAGGCCTACAGAAGAAACAGTGAGTACATAAAACATGTAATTTAAATGATAATATCATGGGAACTTATTCTATCTCAATCTTTGACCACGATTTAAATTCATTCATTAATTTAAAAAATCTCGAAATTAATTGAAAAAGAGTTGATATTAATTTCACTTCATTTACATTACGGCGAAATGAATTCTGTCGAATCGAGTTGAAAATAGAAATAGAATAAGTCCACTGAGCAAGGTGACCATTCTTCAAAGCGTTTCTTCACGTATTGGCTTCACAATATCGACCACATTTCAGTCTCAATCTGCTAATTAATCCCACATTACGCACGACTTCAAAAGCCAGTGTTGAATCCAGACATTTTAGACCGGGGGAGGGCGGCACGATTTTTATGCAAAAGTAAAAGAGAGTGAAAGAAAGATGAAAGACTGGGTCTGGGAAGCTTGCCATCCAGAAAACTGCGGCGCAGCGAATATTTTGAAAACTGACTATCTTCGATAAAAATTATTTTAGAGCATGATCTGCAATCTAAAGGAGGTCTAGAATGACAAGATTGACAGTGCAAGAGGCGTGAGAGTAGGGTAAAAGTAGGGGTTGAATTTTTTTGTAAGAATATGAAATGCCGTTGTGTATTTCAGATAAAGAAATTAACTACAAATATGAGCTATAATTTCATAAATGAAAACTGTTTTAAGATGTTTCTTTGTATATTAAAAGTAGGTTGAAGGTTGTGTTGTGTATTGCAGATGCGCCACGTAACTTAAAGCAGATCCGCGAACGAGATCTGCCGGACGGCGCCACGAGAGAGCGGGCCAGGCGGGCGGCCGACAAAGCAGGGGTGCACCTGCCCCTCCCCCGCCCTCCGCTCTGGGGCGCGCGCCCAACAGAGCCCCGCGCACTCAACAGAGTGCGCGACGGCTTCATCTGCCGGCCAGTGCGCCGCGTCTTCCAGAAGATCACATCAATCTTCAAGTAAAGACCGGGCCTGGCCGGCGAGGTGAGTGCGTACATTCGGTGGAACCTTTGACATGCAACTATCTCTAGTCTTTACTAGTCGTTATGACAAGTCAAAGTCATGGATAAAACTCCAGTTAGGACCAAGTCGAAATACTTTCGTTTTCAATGCGATCTGCACAATTCGACGGTAAATGTAAAATGTCGCTAATTCTTGTGGTCGAGAATAGATTCATGACACGGAAACCAAGCGAGTTCAGTGATCGTGAACACAACAAGGCTCTGTGTGAATTGAATCAAAGCGTTACGTTTCCGTAGAAACACATGTCCAGTAATGTGTTTAGTATCTTAAACTTATTCCCGACGAGCAGGAATTGACAGTCGATTTGTTTTCCACGGCCTTCTTGAAGGACTTCAAGAAGAATTTCTCTTCGGTCAGTTCCAGGAATTATTTATTCCATGATGAGATAATTTGTGAGAATACAAATCAAACTAAATTAACATCACACATGCCCAAATATCAGACTTGCGTATATTACTTTTAAAAAGTAATACAATTACGCTACAAATTACATGGTTTAAAATATTGTAAAAAAACTTGATTGTTTCCGTCATTAAAAAGTAATGACATTATACTTTATTTTCATGAAAAACGTAACGAAATTACTTCTACGTTACAATGAAAGGTAAATTACTTATTTATCATGCTTCCGCGTCAGTGGGGGCTGGTGCATTGGGGCACAGGCGCACGTGCCCCACCTAAAATATCAGGTTATACCTAAAAAAATATAATATTATTCCTTAATGATTTATTATAATATTCTGCAAATAACAGACAATAATTATTCTGAGAACAATTAAATGTTCAATTTGTAATGTAAAATGTTGAAACTCCCATCAATACGCTCTCCAAATCATGCAATTACTGTATTCCGTTGCCCGCTTGAAATCTTAGCAGCACCTAGCTGGGTATGCAACCAGGGGCACAGCTAATACCGTGCCCCACTCGTGACGTCATTCTAGAAGTTGACGCATGCGCTCGAGTGTTCTCGCCATAGCAGCGCTCGAGCCGAACCGCGGTGTTGGGGCACAGAATCTTTGTGCCGACGATCATCGGGCTTGATGCTTTTAGCTCGTGGATCATACGTCTCGTCCATCACTCAACGTTCCCGCTCTAATCGTTTTGAAGCGTTAATGTTTTAATTCTGGATTTCTTCAGATAAATTAAATAATTATCAGTGTAAATTATGTTTTGTTCGTCAGTATCAGAACATCATTGTCTCCTACTTGACTAGACTCATTGTAAGTGGCGCATCAACTTTGTCCAGCTGTGTGTCTTAGCACACAAAATTCTCAAATTAATGTTTTTATCTTTGGATGGAATTGCCCAAATGGATGTGTGGTTTTGAACTATAAACGCGCTATTTTGTTTCACTGCTTGCTCTTTATTTACTTAATATAAATATATGCCAACCAATGTTTTCCAAAATCATCGAAAATTAATACGAATTTTTAACAACAATAGGAAAACACGCCCAATCGCTACCAGACTCATTGTTGAGTTGATGTTCAACTCAACAATGCTTTAATGAATTCATGGAACAATATAATCTCTAGTCAACAATAAAATAATCATCTTAAACAATATTATGGAAAAATAAAATGGAATCATAATTATGTAAGATGAAAATGAGACGGCTACAGGGAAGCCTGATAAAAAAACGCGCCAATAACCTATTTCTATTGGTGCGGAATCAGAGAAAACCCGACTATGCTTTTGATGACAGAAGAAACGTTTGCTGCACGACGTAATAAGTGCGATTTCTCAGCTACACTAAACTTAAATTGAACGCTCCAAAATCATTAAATTATGACTTGATAGTTTTCATTATTTCAAAAATGTTATATAAAAAATTACTTTATTACTAAAACGAAAATCTACGAAAATATCTACTTTAATCCTATATTTCAATGTGATTCTAATTCAATAATAACGTCCAAAGGAAAGAAGGAAATCAATTCAGGTTCAAATTCACCTTACCTTACTCATTAAATGTAGTCCCACAATTTATAAAAATATGTACGAAACAACAGTGGGTGCGAGGCAATTTGTAGCGCGTTACCTACCTCAAATTACCTTGACAAAAGTAGTTAAATTACTTCGATGTTACCACCAAATGTTTGCAATGAAATTACTGGCTAGTTACCCAATAAAGTAATGTCGTCACAGTAACGCGTTACTTTCGTTACGTCACTACCCAAGACTGCCAAATGTGCAAAACGAACATTTTTGAAATCAAGGCAGCAAAAACAGAATGTAATTACTGTTTTGCATTTCTATTGATTAAATATTTCAATCATGCATTGCATATTCTATTCTCTATTTGCATATGCTTGGGTCTAGTCATGAAGAATAGCGTTGCATTCGAAGGTGGAAAGATCTTTTATTCTAAAACTAGAGAGCCCCGCCAAGTAATACATGACCCAATAAGCTCTCTTTCTGGGCAAGGCAATACATAACTGAAGATGGACCACCATTAAAATAAAACTACTCTGATATCCTGGCAAAGAATTGTCTCTCGTGATAATTTTTTTCAACTCACGGAATGACCGATAATAAATGCAAATCAAGGCTTTATTATAGTTATATATGTGGAAGGTGCATACTAACCCCACACTAACCCCAATGCACACCTGTAGTGTACAATGTAAATTAGAAAAAAAGAAACCATGTGTAACTATTTTTAAAATATTTAAATATATCGTGAATAACTCAATATTATTATTTTAAGCATTTTAAGCATTATAAAAATATGAACAGTACGACTCAATGTTAAATAAAAACAAAAACTTCAGTTGCATGGTATACAGAATTAAAATGATTTTATAATATTTGAAACACAACAGAATAAAATGTATCTATATGATGATCGAATTCAGGGTCCAAAATTTGATTTAATCGAATCCTGTTTACAATTGAATTATTGTGTCAGGAGATGTACATCATAGTCTAGGGTATTCTTCTCCGCAACCGATCAACGCGACTGGCCAAGTCCATCACGGGGGGGGGGGGGGGGGGGGGGGGTCAAAATAAGAATAAATATTTGAAACTGAATTAAAACAAATAGGCGTGATTGATATTAAAATGGAATATGATTTGATTTGCAATTATGATGAACGAAAAGTGGTATCGAGATTTCGAAGTTCGTCACTTTTTATGTAATAACTTAAAAAATTACGAAAATTTTCTATATACAATTTTATGCATGTTTCCACTTTCTAACTCATCCTGATTATTTAATCGTTCGCATATTCTCTGCACACATGAAAACATCAACGAACGATTCAGTATTAGGTATGTAGGTGTACCAATTAAAATCTTTTGATAAAATGCTAAGTTGTGAAGTAAGCAGAAAATGTATGTTCTTGCTTGCTTGATATTTGTTTATATAGTCATATCAAATGAGATACGTAATATTGGAAATTAGGTCTAATATCAAAAGGTAACAATAAAATACACTCTGGACAGAAATGTTCCCTTGTGCCGCCCCCCCCCCCCCCCCATAACCCACTCCAAAAAAATCAGCATTTATTCGCATGAAATGTTGGTTTGCCGTGATTCTAGTCAAGGTCTCCAGTGGAAATTCCATTATTTTCTTCACTGCCAAATGGATTCACTCCTACATTTGGAAAGTTTCGAAAACAGTGACTTTTTCAATGACAATTTGGTTTATATTTAGTATCTCTCTAAATACTTATCGGATTCAAACGAAACTTTTTGCTTGCCAGTTCACTTGAAACTATGTACAGGAAAATTCATGTTTCGTTGAAAATTGTGCTAAATTCGCGATGTCTATAGACGCGAATCGTAACGCAACTTCCGATCTCCGGATTCCATGGCCAAATATTGTTTAGGTCGATTTGTGAAAATTAGTTTCACTGCCTACTAAAATTGATTTTCACTGCACAATTGAAATTGACGTTTAAAATTAAGAACATGATTTCCCTCAGTTATTTTGATTTGTATGTTTAAAAAGTTTATTTTTGTGAGTATGGTTATGTATATTTATATGTATTTATTTTGTATTTGAAGAGTTCGTACAATTTTTCTGTGTTATTATTATAATTTATGTATCTGCCCCGCAGTCAAGCCATATTTTGGCTTTGTGGGGCTACAGTTTACTTTTTATTGTATAATTGTATTGTGTGATTGTTAAAAAAAATAAAAAAAAAAAAAAAAAATAATAAAAATATCAGAAAAGGCGATCTTTTTCACGAATAACTTTGTAAATACTGAACAGAATGTCGCGAAAGTGTTACCTTAGACGTGTTACTATAAATCAAGTCACGTAATTTTGTACAAAACTGGCGAGTTTCAACTAGATCGGTGGAAAATTCAAGATTTGTAAGTTCATGGTATAAAGAACCAAATTTTCAGCCACGTTGCTACGGGGACGACGTTCTTCTCTTATAAGCGTATTATAGTAAAGGATGACCGCGAAATCATTTCACGGCCATGAAAATATCATTGATCTGAGATGGTTCGTTTGCATCAGAGCTGGGTGTTACTAAAAAATAGGAACGCATTAAAGTTAGGTACGTACGTTACTTTCTGAAAAAAGGAACTAGTTATATAAGGTTCTTCGACTAATCAGAGTAATTGGAAGTTCCGTTTCAATGAAAAGTTCATTTAAAAGTCACTTAACCATTCTATTTCCGGAATGCAGCCAATTTGTTAAAACACAAATCTGTCTATTAATTGTTCTCTGTTGAAAACAAAATTTTCTACGAGACTCCTCCCAGTAAGAACAGCTTACCCCCTACCCCATGCCACGGCAGGGTTGGTCAAGTGCAAGTGAGAGGGCGAACTGATGACGCACTTGTTTTGACTGTCACCAAGAATGCACCGCGTGATTGGAATGCGGTTTTGTGCAGGTGGCCTAAAATTTCTTATCAGAGAAAATCAGGTACAGATATCAGGGCGAAAATGGTGTAGATTTCAATGTTGAGGGAAGGTACAGTCTGCTCTAAAAGTAATTCAAAAGGAACTTTTATAAATGTGAAAGTTCCACTACAAAAAGGAACTTTCCACGTTACTAAGTTACTTACATCTTAGCAGGAACGCGTTAAAAGTTACAAATAAGTAACGCGAGTTACTTTCGTTAAGTTACTACCCAGCTCTGGTTTTCATTAAAAACAAGGACCGATTGTAATGAGGAAAGTATTATGTCTCGGGGGACTGAGTTGACTGAGTTGGGGGGACTGAGCAGAATCGACTGCTCGACTAGGCAATGAGATATCATGTCATCATGTTCGATGTCATCTTTATGATGAGGAGTGACTTTCTCTCCGTGTAGTCCGCTGATTCCCGCTTGCAGTGTTTCTGCAGATGTGGATTGCTGGCGTTAAGACGGCGGAGTAGTGAGTTTGACCTTGAAGAGTTTTCGATCGATTTTTATCAATATCTTTTACCAATTGGTATGAGATATTGATCAAAATCGATTAAAGAACTCTTCAAGGCCACGCTCACTGCCCAGCAGTCTTTAGTTCGAGTTTCTACTTGCAATTCGCATCGTCTTGCTGAACTTGTCTGGGCATTGTGTGGCAAGTGTGTGGATCCCATGCAGCACCAGAGCGAATGGAAATCACAACCTTGTATACCTAAGATGAATAGTGTATCCACTAAACGCGAAAACGTGTAACATTTTTTGAGAATAAAATATGACCTTGAATTCTCTGTAGAACGACGCGATCCTGGCGGCATATGGAAGAACTACATAGTGTTAAGTTTTTATTATCTTATTACCCTTTGTTATTGCATTTATTAAACCAGAGTTGTTTTATTTAAATAATAATATAATAATAATTCAAAATATGTTCCTAAAATGGCATTTTGAATGAGAAATTAGAATAAAATTACCTAGTTGAAACTTTGACCGCAGCGCAGACAAGCGCTGCGAACTAAAGAGAATCAAACTCGCCGCCCAAAATCATCTACATTCGGCTCAATGTTAAATGCGTTCAGTGGATACACTATTCATCTTAGGTATACAAGGCTGTGATTTCTATTCGCTCTGGCACTACATTGGTTCCGACAGGTCTAACTGCTGTCATTACTTCCTCTCGTGCAAGTTCCACACTTTCCTGTGATTACATCGCAGTGAAGTGATTTAGTGGCCTTGAAAACGGACGTTGATGTCTTTGCTGGCTTGTGAAAACATCGAGTTGGAAGGCACCACGTTTGATATTACCATATTCCATTACGTCGCCACTTGTTCGTCCGTAGGTACTGGAGGTTTGTCGTGCCTGTTTGTTTTTATTTCAGCTCCTGTCGCTGGGTCCCTTCTTCGTTCTTTTTATTTCAGCTGCAGTTGTGGGCTCTTCTTCTTCTTCTTCTTCTTCTTCTTCTTCTTCTTCTTCTTCTTCTTCTTCTTCTTCTTCTTCTTCTTCTTCTTCGTTCTTTTTATTTCAGCTGCAGTTGCTGGGCCCCTTCGTCGTTCGTTTTATTGTGAAGCGAAGATGTCGGAAAGTGTCTTCTTCATCTTTATCGTAGTCTTCTTCCTCATCTTCTTCTTCGTCGTCTTCGCAGAGGTAGTGAAGAAGCGGGGTTGATTACGATTACGATTGTGTCAGTTCGAGTATCATTTCTAGTGTTTGCAAGAGAGTAGAGAATGTAAGAGAGTAGAGTATGTATGAGAGGAGAGTGGTGTTGGGTAGAGTATCTAGTAGAGTATCTAGTAGAGTATCTAGTAGAGTATGCATTTGAGTATCAATTGAAGAGCTTGGGAACAAAATGCAAATCTAATCCACTTTAATCATTATCTCAAAAAATTGTTTGTAAGAATAAGCAGTCACTTTGAAATAGTACCTATGAAATAGTATAACTATGTCTCAGAGTAGTCAGTGTGGCCAGCTACTACTCTGAGCTTATACTAATGTACTTATGTTTAGTTCCAATATCAGATTTTTTGAACAATTAAACTTGATTTGAAGCAGGCAAAGTCATCTAGATCTCAAATGTGTGTTGGGTTAGTTTTGTTTGGTCCCCAAGCTTCTCAATTACAGTGTGAGTTCCATCTGATAATCGAACTGACTGTCGCAATCGTAATTCCTCTTTCACTACATCTTGGAAGACGGTGGAGACGAAGAGATGAAGAGCAGACGATGAAGATGAAAAACACTCTTCCTTCTTCGTCAAAAGCTCCTGTTGCTGGGCCCTTTTTATTTCTTCTTTTTCAGCTCTTGTCGCTGGGCCTCTTCTCCGTTCTTCTTTCAGCTCTTGTCGCTGGGCGTCTTCTCTATTCTTCTTTTAGCACCTGTCGCTGGGCCTCTTCTCCGTTCTTCTTTCAGCCCCTGTCGCTGGGCCTCTTCTCCGTGCTTCTTTTAGCTCTTGTCGCTGGGCCTCTTCTCCGTTCATCTCTCAGCTCTTGTCGCTGGGCCTCTTCTCCGTTCATCTCTCAGCTTTTGTCGCTGGGCCTCTTCTCCGTTCATCTCTCAGCTCTTGTCGCTGGGCCTCTTCTCCGTTCATCTCTCAGCTCTTGTCGCTGGGCCTCTTCTCCGTTCATCTCTCAGCTCCTGTCGCTGGGCCTCTTCGCCGTTCATCTCTCAGCTCTTGTCGCTGGGCCTCTTCTCCGTTCACCTCACAGCTCTTGTCGCTGGGCCTCTTCTCCGTTCATCTCTCAGCTCTTGTCGCTGGGCCTCTTCTCCGTTCATCTCTCAGCTCCTGTCGCTGGGCCTCTTCGCCGTTCTTCTTTCAGCTCTTGTCGCTGGGCGTCTTCTCTATTCTTCTTTTAGCACCTGTCGCTGGGCCTCTTCTCCGTTCTTCTTTCAGCCCCTGTCGCTGGGCCTCTTCTCCGTTCATCTCTCAGCTCTTGTCGCTGGGCCTCTTCTCCGTTCATCTCTCAGCTCTTGTCGCTGGGCCTCTTCTCCGTTCTTCTTTCAGCTCTTGTCGCTGGGCGTCTTCTCTATTCTTCTTTTAGCACCTGTCGCTGGGCCTCTTCTCCGTTCTTCTTTCAGCCCCTGTCGCTGGGCCTCTTCTCCGTTCTTCTTCAGCTCTTGTCGCTGGGCCTCTTCTCCGTTCTTCTTCAGCTCTTGTCGCTGGGCCTCTTCGTCGTTTCATTTTATTTCAGCTGCTGATGCTGGGTTCTTCTTCTTCTCCTCCTCCTCCTCCTCCTCCTTCTTCTTCTTCTTGTTCTTCTTCTTTTAGATGTGTTACTTCTTCTCAAGTGAAAGTGGTGTAATGGAATACGTGTAGTGGCTACACGTGGCTATTCTAGTTTTATTCTAGTCTAGTATTCTAGTTTATTCTAGTTTGCTATTCTATTTTAATCTAGAGGCTATCCACACTCCTTGTTTCACGGGTCATAACACATCACGTCAGTTTTCAAGGTCATTATCACTTCACTGCGATGGCCAATCACAGGAAAGGATTGGAATTGCACTTGAGGAAGCATTGACAGTAGTTCGGCCCATTGGAACTGTGCAGGGCTGGTTGTGGGATCCGCACCAACGCTGCACTTTGCCTTGGCAATGTTCATGGCAAGCGATGTGATTTGCATCTAGCAGCTTGCACTTCTACGCGGGCAATTGACGTCTTCGGAAATACTGGAAGTGGTAATTGCCGGATGCAAGGAGAGGAGACGCTTCTCATTGTATAGGTGATATCGAAACAAGGGCCCTATTTCTGAAAAAAGTGGGAGTGAGTATGAGAAAAAATAGTGAGAAAATCGTTATCAGCCAATAGAATGCCTGCTGAATTCTATTTGGTTGATAACAATTTTGTCACTATTTTTTCTCACACTCTCATTTTTTTCAGGAATGGGGTCCCAGATGGCTTTGTATTTCATTGCCTAGTCAGCAGTCATATGTGTGTAAGTTCAGTTTCTCCCGAGATGCAATACCCGTCTGTTCTACTTTACGATGTAGGCAGGGGAATTCATCTGTGATAATCTTTAGATGGCAACTTACAATTTAAAAATATCTTTACGTGACCTTGGTGTCAGATTTTCTCCGAAAACTAATAATTTTCCTTTTAAAACCTAACTTTAAAAAATAAACACTTCAATAACATTTTATTGAAATAAATCGAGAAATAAAGTGAAGGAAGTCGCAAAAACCTTAGCCGGCCACTGCGCACCCAAGTAAAGAAAAAAGCACATAAAAATATTTTCATTGAATATGGACCTATGTCTGCACTAACTGCTTACATATTAGCGTAGCCAATAGCGTCAGCGAATTCAAGTTACACAAAATAAGTTACGTTACTTTCCAAAAAAGGGAACTAGTTAAAGTGAAAGCTCTTCGACTAATCTGAGGAACTGGAAGTTCCTTTTCAACAAAAAGTTCCTTTAAAAGTTACTTGACCATTTTATTACCGGAATGCAGTCAATTTGTTAAAACACAAATTCTGGCTGTAATTTTTCAATGTGGAAAACAAATTTTCTACGAATTCCCTCCCAGTAAGAATGGCTTGCATGTAATTCTACGCCCTTATCCCATGCCACGGCAGGGCTGGCCAAGTGCAAGTGAGGGGGCGAACTGATGACGCACTCAGGGCTGCTACTGACGATACCTTCCAAAACAAGTGGCAAAAGTGGCCGGTGATGGATGAAATAGTGGCTAAATAGTGGGCAAAAATTGCATACATAGTGGCTAAATAGTGGCTGAAGGCAGATGATGGTATGGATTTTGAACCATGAAAAAGCCCACCAATGCATTTGCTATTTATTTCATTTAAGAAAACGCAAGATGCTTAATCAATTTGAACTTTTATAGTTGAGTTTTTCTCTCTATACTTATTTGAAAGTTTCCATTGATTTCCACTCAGAATTTGCACAATGGAGCTTGACTAGGAACAAGTGTTTGTTTTGGCAGGTTGTAAATTTATAGAGATGAGCCAGGTATCAAGTTGGGGCAGGGAGGGAGATTTTCACAACTGTGCATTGATGCCAAATACCACACATTTGAGAGGTTTAGAAAGATGTCCTACCCCTTTCCATAATTTAAGAAACATTTGACCATATTTGACAACAGGGGAGGGTTGGGATTTGGAGATCATAAAATGACGGCCTGTAGCCGAGCATGTATCTTTTAAGAAAGTGTCATGTTTTTGAGCCATTGACAATGGATGAATGGCCTTTGACTGGATACCGCGTTTGCCGATATAGGTATAGAGAGAAAAACTCCACTTTACCGTAAAGACCAAAATAACACTTTTAAACATTGTGAATAATTAACTTGTTTTAATCATGTTTTGCGTAACTATTTGATTTAACAACACCCATCTTAAATAGTGTGTACACCACAAATTATTATAATTATCTTTACGTATCAAATACTTTTTATGAATAGCCTAATCATAGGCGTGCGCAGAGCTTTTCATAAGGTATGGCATACTCACATTTTCCCCTGGAAATTTGGTATTTTGCGGAAATACGATTGCGCTCGAGAACATTGGTGGGACTGGGGGGGGGGGGGGGGGACCCCCCAGTCAAATGCTGGTCCGGTCCGCACAGGCCCGGGAAACTTTTGAATTTCATAACTTAATTCGGAGCATTTCAATGCGTTTTGGCACACAATTTTTGGCGATTTATTTACAAATGCCGCGCAATGAAATAATAGAATTTCATCCCTTTTGTAGCAGTCAAACTTATTCGGGTGCATATTAAATAAAACAGACCAACGCAAATTAATAACAATTGGGAAATGTTTATGAAAAATGCTGGGCAGCGAAATTGTTGAATTTCAGCCCTCTGGGCCTCACTTTTATGTATATTTAATAAGGGAACATAGACAATCCAGTCTTAATTTATATTCGAAAATAGTCGAATGATATGCTGTGCAGCGAAATTGTTGAATTTCAGACCTGGGCCTCACTTTTATGTATATTTAATAAGGGAAACATAGACAATCCAGTCTTAATTTATATTCTAAAATAATCGAATAATATGCTGTGCAGCGAAATTCAGCATTTTTACTTAAATGTTTTAAAATATATATTAGAAATAATACAAAAAAACTATATTTAAATACAATTCCAGAAAATAATTATAGAATAACTGAAAAAGTGGCTAAATAGTGGCTTCTTGCTTATTTTGTGAAAAATAGTGGCTTTACTTAAAATAGTGGCCAATAGCAGCCCTGGCGGCACTTGTTTTGACTGTCACTAAGCATGCACAGCGTGATTGGAATGCGCTTTTGTGCAGGTGGCCTAAAATTCCATATCACAGAAAATCAGGTCCAGATGTGAGGGCGGAAATTCTGAAGTTTTGAATGTTGAGGGAAGGTACGCAGCGTGGAGTATTATGAGGGGCCAAGTTGTGAGTTAGGTTTGTTGTTGCTTTCTTCTTGATAAATGCAACTGTTTTAAAAACAACTGAGCCTCGCCAGTTCGAGCTCCATCAGATGAGTGATGGAGGGAAATGTTTATGCTTTGACCTACATGGTCGCGTGGATCCTTAGAAGTTTTACTCGAATATTGACATTCATCCAAAGCCAAGGAAAATTAAACATTCCCTTCATAGTGGTGCAACGTGATCGAAGCAACAAAGTAGTGTCGTTCATAGTTCAATTAATCAATAATTATATGATTAATTGATTCTAAACAAATAAAACATATCGTGTGACGTATCAAACTGAATGATTTGGTAATGCAATGCAATTTTAACATTTAAATTCAAATTGATTAGACATAGTCATGGTTTCCAATATTAAATTATATTACATTACGATATTTTCAAATTTTAATAATTGGGAAAATATATATTTATGACGTCTACATAACTATTTAAAAATATATATTGTTCAGTTCCCTTCCACCTAATGCCATTTGACCCCAAAAATCCAGGCCACGTAGTGACTGATAAATATATGTTTTCTTGGGTAAAAATTAGCTCCTTGCCTACGTATTTCTTAGGGCAACGGTCGGGATCAAGTTTTAAAACTTTATGATTGTTTTGTATCATGTTTTCAACGAGTTTCTCACTCTAAGAACTATGTCAGACCGCTAAATTGTTATTGTGGATACGAACTGTCAAATGTGTAGTCTAGACAGAAAGATTCAAGATAGTTTCTGAATATTATTATAACTGACATTTTACATTCCAATTTAACATTTAACGCAATTTCAATGGTTTTCACACAGAGTCTTCGCGTGCTACTTGCAGATTTAAACATGCAGTTTATTCAATGGTGTGTTCACAGTTAAAATCACCCATTGTCAAGCTGATTACATCAACGTTTCAATTAAAATATTCATAATATTGCTTCTTTCCTACGAGAGGAATGTGTTTCCTACGCTTAAGAAACTACTCAATTATTACATCTTCTATAATATCACGTGATATTCTGAGCTCCTCGTGCAATATTTGAATCTAAACATTGTGTCTCGCCTAGGAATAGAGTGACATTGATTTTTTGTTTGATCGAATTTGATCGAATTTCACTTATTTGGATTGAGCCCATGAAATGTGTTACTGGGAAAACCCAGTAGGTGTTATTTAATTGCATGTCAAGGTTGCCACCGAATGTATGTACTGCCTGCAGGTTTAGCTGTCAAGCAAACCTGCCTCAAATAAAACTGTTTATAATAACATTCACTTGCATTCACTTGCAGAATAATAATATAAATGTAATTTTTAAAATTAAAATGGTGCCTCAGACACCTTTTAATTCTCAATACCAACTGGTCTTTAAGACTTATTAAAGGCATGACTGATTTTTCAACCTGTGATTCACTGCTTCTAGTGATTATTCAGATTAAAATGCAAGTGCAATTGTTGCCAAATAGTCTAAGGTGATTTGTAAACGCCTGTGATTATGGCTGTGTCCAATCTGTGATGCTATCTCTGAGATTTTTTATAATGTTACAGTATTATCTATGTTGCTATTTATTTCTATAATAATATTTGCCACGACTGGCATATTAATTTGTGATACCAAATACTCTGTTACATCAGAGTGTACAGTATTTTTATGTGCAATTGTTGCCAATACTGTGTACTGTTACCTTCTGTACTGCTATATCACTGTTAATGCAATGACTTTTATAAGCGATGGAGAAATATTATTTAAATGTATGATGTACTACATTTGTTAACATCAACACAAGTATAAAAACGTGCACCCATACAAATAAATCAATTGATGTAAAAAACCAAAAAGATGGTGCATTCATAAAAATCAATCAATACATGGAAAAAATAAAAATTCATCCATAAAAAAATCAATTGAAGAAAAAGACAAAAAGATGATGCATTCTTAAAAATCAATCAATATATGGAAAAAATAAAAACGTATCCATAAAAAAATCAATTGAAGAAAAAGACAAAAAGATGATGCGTTCTTAAAAATCAAATCAATACAAATATGGAAAAAACAAACAATGCATCCATAAAAATAAATAAATTGAAGTATATCATGAAATCTAAATTAAATTGAATGACAAACTAAGTTTCAACAATTAGCAACTCATTCTCTCACAGGATATTAATATTAATGTAAATTGATGAATTAAAATGGTGCATTCAACACCTATTAATTCTCAATATCAACTCTGGCCTTTTAACTTATTCAATGTATAACTGATATTCAAACTGTGATTCACGGTTTATAGTGATTGCTTATCAAGTTAAAATGCAAGTGCAATTGTTGCCAAATAGTCCAAGGTGATTTGTAAACGCCTGTGATTATGGCTGTGTCCATTCTGTGATGCTATCTCTGTGAGTTATTATAATGTCAAAGTATTATTCTATCTTGTTATTTATTTCTATTATAATATTTGCCACGACTGGCTTTATTAATTTGTGATGCCAAATACTCTGTTACTTCAGAGTGTACAGTCATTTTACGTGCAATTGTTGTCAATGCCAAGTAATCTAATGTGATTACTTTTTAGTACAAGAATTTGATATTGTCCTGTCAATTTTGGGATACTTTCTCTGTGATATACCTTAAATGCTATTGCTTATTGTATTATAACATTTGCTATGACTGGCCTTATGTATTATATACTGTTAATTTACTGTTTACAGTGACATTTATAAGCCATTGAGAAATCCTATAAAATGTTTATTGTACATTCATATAAATCAATCAAAACAAGTTAAAAAATCAAAAAGATGGTGCATTCTTAAAAGTCAAACAAGCAAAAAACAAAAAATGCACCCATAAAAATAAATAAATAAATGTAATAAAAATGATGGATTCAAAATAACCAATCAATTTAAGCAAAATAACAAAAATAAATGCATTGATAAAAGTCAAAGGTAAATGTCATGTGACATGTTATCAATGAAACAGTGTGTGATGTATGACAAGATAATCATGTATTTTTTAAGTCCCCAATGATGATGATGTCAATGAAGACACTATTACCTATGTGTTACGTTACCACTTAGAAATATTGAAAAATATCAATATAATTGACATTAATCAAATCAGCCCTAGTCTCGCCCATTGATTTTGGGACCACTAAGTATTTATATAACATTTAAAATGTACGTATGTTCAGCTTTCAAGAAACACTTCAAATAAAACTGAAATTAATTGAGTAGACAAACCACGTTTTAACATGTAGCAACGTATTTACTTAATAATAATAATATTGATGTAACTTTGTGAATGACAAATGCCTCGAACACACATCAAGTCATCAACATCAACTTGCCTTTGACTGATTCAAGCCATGACTGATCTTTCAAACTGTGATCATTGATTACAAACATTTTCAAATGCAATTGATTATTTGCAGAAGCTTTGGTATGGTTGTGTCCATTCTTTGATTTTCTTAATATGATTTTGCTATCTTTGTTATAACATTTGCCATAATTGGCCTTATATAATATACCAAATACTATGTTATTTTACTGTTAACACAGATCTTTTTAATCAATTGAGAAGTCTCATTATATTTTTATTGTCAGTTTAAAAATATCAATACATGTAATAAAAGGAAAGCAAAATGCATTGAAATGAGGATGGCAATGAAGACAACTATGATGTTTACCACTTACAAAATTATCAACTGTATTAAACTGAACGGACAAACAACATTTTACAACAACAAAATTCACTTGCAGAATAATAATATTATTAATGTAATATATTTAAATTACAATGGTGCCTCAGACACATATTAATTCTCAATACCAACTGGCCTTTAGACTAATTAAAGGCATGACTGATTTTTCAACCTGTGATTCACTGCTTATAGTGATTATTCAAGTTAAAATGCAAGTGCAATTGTTGCCAAATAGTCTAAGGTGATTTGTAAACGCCTGTGTTATGGTTGTGTCCATATTGTGATGATATCTCTGTGATTTATTATAATGTCACAGAATTATCTACCTTGCTATTTATTTCTATAATAATATTTGCCACGACTGGCTTTATTAATTTGTGATGCCAAATACTCTGTTACTTCAGAGTGTACAGTATTTACTATTTTTTAAGTTAATTTGTTGCCATTGCTATGTAATCTAATGTCATTATTGATTAGTACAAGAATTTGATATTGTCCTGTTACTTTTGTGATACTTTCTCAGTTATTATAACATTTGCTGTGACTGGCCTTCTGTACTGTTATATCCCTGTTTATGACTTTTATAAGCGATGGAGAAATATTATTTTATGTTTGATGTTCTACATTTGTTAACATCAACACAAGTATAAAAATGTGCACCCATAAAAATAAATCAATTCATGTAAAAAAAAAGAAAAAGATGATGCATTCCTAAAAATCAATCAATACATGGAAAAAATAAAAATGCATCCATAGAAAAATCAATTGAAGAGAAAGAAAAAAAGATGATGCATTCTTAAAAATCAATCAATATATGGAAAAAATAAAAACGTATCCATAAAAAAATCAATTTAAGAAAAATACAAAAAGATGATGCGTTCTTAAAAATCAATCAATACAATATGGAACACAAAAAATGCATCCATAAAAATAAATCAATTGAAGAAAAAAATAAAAATAAAATCAATCTTAAAAATCAATCAAGACAGCAAAAAACCAAAGGAAGGAAAACAAAATGTATTAAAATTAAAGTCAAATGTAATGGCATGTGACATTTTAGCAATGTAACAGTATGTGATGTACGACAAGATAATCATATTACTTCTAAGTCTCCAACAACGAAGACACTATACTATGTGTTACTACTTACAAATATTGAAAATCATCAACAATATTGATAACAATCTAATCCCCTTAGAATGTTTATTTTGGGACCTCCCAGTATTTATATATCATGAAATATGAATTATATTGATTGGACAAACTAAGTTTCAACAATAAGCAACTCATTCTCCCACATATTACTAATATTAATGTAAATTGATGAATTAAAATGGGTCATTCATCACCTATTAATTATCAATATCAACTCTAGCCTTTTAACTTATTCAATGTGTAACTGATATTTCAACAGATTCACTACTTATAGTGATTTTTCAAGTTAAAATGCAAGTGCAATTGTTGCCAAATAATAAAATGTGATTTGTAAACGCCTGTGATATGGTTGTGTACATTCTGTGATGCTATCTCTGTGATTATTTTATAATATCGCAGTAATAACTATCTTGTTAATTCTTTCTATTATAATATTTGCCACAACTGGCTTTATTAATTTGTGATACCAGATCTCTGTTACTTCAGAGTGTACGTACAGTATTTTTTACGTGCAATTGTTGCCAATTCAAAGTAATCTAATGTTATTACTGATTAGTACAAAAATTTGATATTGTCCTGTCAATTTTGGGATACTTTCTCAGTTAATATACACAATGCTGTGATATACCTTAAATGCTATTGCTAATTGTATTATAACATTTGCTATGACTGGCCTTATGTATTATATACTGTTATTTCACTGTTTACAGTGACATTTATAAGCCATTGAGAAATCCTATAAAATGTTTATTGTAAATTCATAAAAATCAACCAAAACAAGTTAAAAAATCAAAAAGATGGTGCATTCTTAAAAGTCAAACAAGCAAAAATAAAAAAGGCAACCATAAAAATAAATAAATTAATGTAAAAAAGATGATGGATTCAAAATAATCAATCAATAGCAAGATATACCAAGATATAGCAAGATATAGCAAAATAACAAAAAATAAATAAAATTAATTCATAAAAGTCAAAGGTAAATGTCATGTGACATGTTAGCAATGAAACAGTGTGTGATAATCATGTATTTTCCAAGTCTCCAACAATGATGATGACAATGAAGACACTATTACCTATGTGTTACCACTTAGAAATATTAAAATATATCAATATTATTGACATTAATCAAATCAGCCCAAGTCCTGCCCATTGAATGTATATTTTGGGACTACCCAGTATATAACATTATAATGTACGTATGTTCAGCTTTCAAGAAACACTTCAAATAAAACTGAAATTAATTGAATGGACAAGCAAAGTATGAACAATTAACAACGCATTTACTTGCGTAATAATAGAATTAATGTAACTTGTTGAATGACAAATGTCTCAAACACACATCAAGTCTCAAAATCAACTTGCCTTTTGACTTATTCAAGCCATGACTGATCTTTCAAACTGTGGTCATTGATTGCAGAGATTCTACAAATGCAATTAGTGATTTATTGAAGCTTTTGGTATGGTCGTGTCCATTCTTTGATTTTCTTAATAGTATTATCTATCTTGCTATTGCTATCTTTGTTATAACATTTGCCATAATTGGCCTTATATAATATACCAAATACCTATACTATGTTATTTTACTGTTTACACAGATTTTTTAATCAATTGAGAAGTCTCATTAATTTTTAACTTTCAGTTTAAAAATATCAATACCTACATGTACTTAATAAAAGAAAAGAGCATTCAAATTAGGATGGCAATGAAGACAACTATGATGTTTACCACTTACAATATTATAAACTGTATTAAACTGAACAGATAAACAACATATTACAACAACATAATTCACTTGCAGAATAATAATAATATTAATGTATTGTATTTAAATTACAATCGTGCCTCAGACACTTATTAATTCTCAATACCAACGGCCTTTTAACTAATTAAAGGCATAACTGATCTTTCAAACTGATTCACTGCTTATAGTGATTGCTTATCAAGTTAAAATGCAAGTGCAATTGTTGCCAAATAATAGTCTAAGGTGACTTGTAAACGCCTGTGTTATGGTTGTGTCCATATTGTGACGCTATCTCTGTGATTTATTATAATGTCACAGTATTATCTATCTTGCTATTTATTTCTATAATAATATGTGCCACGACTGGCTTTATTAATTTGTGATGCCAAATACTCTGTTACTTCAGAGTGTACAGTATTTTTTAAGTTAATTTATTGTCAATGCCAAGTAATCTAATGTCATTACTGAAGTATTCATTGGTATTGTCCTGTCAATTTTGTGATAATTTTTCAGTTATTTTATTATACACTATGCTGTAAAATATTATATACCTTAAATGCTATTAGTAATTTTATTATAATGCTCTAATTATATAATATATATTTTTGCTAATTTTATAATGCATAATAAAATATAATGCTCATTACTAGAACTAGAATACTAGAATATACTGTTTTTGCACTGTTTACAGTGACTGTATCAGCGATGGAGAAATCTCATTTAAATGTTTATTGTACATTTTAAAACATCAACACAAGTACAAATAAAAAAACATGCATCCATAAAAATAAATCAATTGAAGTAAAAAAACAAAAAGATGATGCATTCATAAAAATCAATTAATAAAGTAAAAAAACAAAAAATGCATCCATAAAAATAAATCAATTGAAGAAAAGAAACAAAAAGATGATGCATTCTTAAAATTCAATCAATTCAAGGAAAAAAAGGAATGAAAACAAATTGTATTAAGTAATAATGTCAAATGTAAATGTCATGTGATATTTAGCAATGAAACAGTATGTGATACTGATGTATGAGAAGATTATTATGTTATTTCCAAGTCTCCAACATTGAGGATGACAATGAAGACACTATTACCTATGTGTTACCATTGACGTATGCAGCTGCATACGTCAATGGTGTTACCACTTAGAAATATTGAAACATATTAATATTATTGACATAAATCAAATCAGCCCAAGTCTCGCCCATTGAATGTATATTTTGGGACCACCCAGTATATAACATTTAAAATGTACGTACATTCAGCTTTCAAGAAACTCTTCAAATAAAACGGAATTCAATTGAATGGACAAGCGACGTATCAACATTTAGCAACGAATTACTTAATATTAATAATATTGTTATAACTTGTTGAATTAAAATCGTGTCTTAAACACGCATCAAGTCTCAACATCAACTGGCCTTTGACTTATTCAAGCCATGACTGATCTTTCAAACTGTGATCATTGATTACAGAGATTCTACAATTGCAACTGATGATTTGCAGAAGCTATTGGTTTGGTCGAGTCCATTCTTCGATTTTCTTGATATGATAGTATTATCTATCTTGATATTGCTATCTTTGTGATAATATTTGCCAAAATTGGCCTTATATCATAAAACAAATACAATGTTATTTCAATGTTTACAGTGTTTTTATAATCAATTGAGAAGTATCTTTAATTTTTTATTGTCAGTTTAAAAATATCAATAAAAGTAAACAAAAAATGCATTCATTAAAAATCATACAATACAAGTAAAAAAGGAAAAGAAAATGCATTCATACAAATCAATCACAAAAAAAATAATCTGTGATGATTCCACTGTGAATAATTGCCAATATTGGCTTTATACCAAATACTCTGTTTTTTCACTGTTTATATTGAGTTTTCAAGTGCAATTATTGCCTGTAAGTCTGTAAAGGAGATTTGTACAAGTCTTTCGTCTTGTCCTATCCGTTATGATACTTACTCAGTGATTTTATATGCACTATGCTAATTGAAGTATTACCTCATTTTATTATGTACAACTTTGCCATGACTGGCCTTATGTAAACCAAAATACTTACTCTGTTATTTCACTGCTTACAGTGAATATTTTAAGTAATGGAGAAATCTTATTAAATCGTTTACTGTATATTTTTGTAAATATCAATACATGTAAAAATTATAATATTCATACAAATCAATGTTTAAGCAAAAGATAAAAAGATGGTGCACTTATAAAAATCAATCAGTATAAGCAAAAAACAAAAATGCACCCATAAATGACAATTAACACCAGCAAAAAACAAATAAAAAAATAAAAATGCATCCATACAAATCTATCAATGCAAGTAAAAACAAAAAGATGATGCATTCAAAATAAATGAATCAAGCAAAAGATCAAAATAATATTATAATAATTATAATATTAATAATAATTCATAAAAATCAAATGTAAATGTCATGTGACATATTGGGATGAAAAACTTTGGTCTGTGATGTAAGACAAGATCATCATGTAACTTCCAAGTCTCCAACAATGATGATGGCATGAAGACAACTATGAATGTTCATCACTTCAAAATGGTGCCTCAGCCACCTTTCATTCAGACACCTTTTCCAGGCATGAAAAAATATTTCAACAAACTGTGATTTTCCAAGTGATTTTTCAAATGCAATTGTTGCCAATTAGTCTCAGGTGATTTGTTCAAGCATTTGGAATGGCTGTGTCCATTCTATGATGCTATCTCTGTGATTTATTATAATGTCACAGTCACAGTATTATCTTTCTTTTATCTCTATCTATTATAATATTTGCCACTCACTACGTGCTTTATTAATTAATAAATACTCTGTTACTTCAGAGTGTACAGTCATTTTTACGTTCAATTGTTGCAAATGCCAAATAATCTAATGTGATTACTGATAAGTAAAAGCATTTGGTATTGTCCTGTCAATTTTGTGATTATTGTATGATTAAATGCTTTGCTAATTTTATTATAACATTTGCCATGACTGTCCTTTGTATAGTAGATATACTGTTATTTCACTGATTACAGTGACTATTATAACCGATGGAGAAATATTGTTTAAATCACGTGAATTGTGCATTTGTTAACATCAACACAAGTATAGAAAACGTGCACCAATGAATATAAATCAATTGAAGTAAAAAAACAAAAAGATGATGCATTCTTATAAATCAATTAATACATGGAAAAAACAAAAATTGATTCCATAAAAAAACCAATTGGAAAAAAGTCAAAAATTGATGCATTCTTAAAAATCAATCAATACATGAAAAAAACAAAAAATGCATCCATGAAAATAAATCAATTGAAGAAAAAGACAAAAAGATGATGCGTTCTTAAAAATCAATCAATATGTACAGCAAAAAAAGGAAGGAAAACACAGTGTATTAAAAAATAAAGTCAAATGTAAATGTCATGTGACATTTTAGCAATTATTTATACAATATGTGATACTTATGTACGACAAGATAATCATGTAACTTCCAAGTCTCCAACAATGAAGACACTATATACTATGTGTTTACAAATATTGAAAATTATCAACAATATTGATAATAATCTAATCCCCCTAGTCTCGCCCATTGAATGTTTATTTTGGGACCTCCAATCACATGAAATCTTAATTAAATTGAATGGACAAACTAAGTTTCAACTCATTCTCTCACAGATTAATAATATTAATGTAAATTGATGAATTAAAATGGTGCATTCAACACCTATTAATTCTCAATATCAACTCTGGCCTTTCTGACTTAAGGTCATTGGACGGATCTCATAACTGATTCATAAAAAAAATCAATTAATCCAAGTAAAAAACATGATGGGTTCAAAAAAATTAATCAAGAATTAAGCAAAATAAAAATGAAATAAAAATGCATTCATAAAAGTCAAATCATCATCATCGACATCATCATCGTCTACAAGGAAACGCGTACAGCTCATTTAATCGACGTTCATCCCAATGATCATAATATTAACCAAGCGTTCATGACGAAGAAAACAAAATATCAAGAACTTGCTGCAGAAATGAAAACAATGTGGAGATTGAAGCAAATTGATATTTTCTTAATTGTCGTGACTGTCAATGGATTGGTGCATAAAGAGCAAGAAGGATACATGAAAAGACTGGCAGTTCCATGGAAGATAATAGAAGTCATTCAAAAATCAGTTGTATTAGAAACATATAGAATAATTAGAAAGATAATGAGTTAAACACAATACGCTTGTAAAATCCATTGCGTTTGCAATTATGCCCGCAATGAGATTAGTAGTAGCCAATTATGTAATTGAGAATGAAAATAAAGGAAAATTATAATAATAATAATAATAATAATAATAATAATAATAATAATAATAATAATAATAATAATAATAATAATAATAATAATAATAATAATAATAATAATAATAATAATAATAATAATAATAATAATAATAATAATAATAATAATAATAATAATAATAATAACATAATCAAGTGTGTAGAAGATTGCATTGGGACTTATGTAGATTTTACGAAATTGAAGTATGCCCTAAATGGTACGAACATGTCCCGAATAGTGTGACCACCAGCAAGAATCACACCACTATTTTGTGGGATTTGCAAGTTCAAACCGATAGACACATCCCCCACAATAAGCCAGATGTAGTGGTTAAAGATTATGTCAATAAGAAATGCCTCCAGATTGACGTTGCAATACCATCAGACAATAACATAGTTGTAAAAGAAGCAGAGAAGAAAAACCGGTATTAAGACTTGCAGATCGAGGTACAGAGGATGTGGGGGTTGAAAGCGTCAATAATCCCTATCATTAATGGCGCTACTGGAACTGTTGGAAGGAGTTCCATACTCACTTAAAGGAGGTGCCTGGACTACATTATTTTGCTGAGCTTCAGAAGACAGCTGTACTGGGAACTGCGCATATTTTGAGAAAAGTTTTATAGTTTGCCAATTTTGTAGCTATTTGTTTGTTTGAACACAACAAACAAACCCTTGTGTTCCTTTAATATTATGTATTTTTTTAAAAGTTATTTGATGTATACATCGCCTGAGAGGTATTGTATACTTCTGGAGATGTGTTGACATGCCATGTAAAATATGTGAAAATAAAGAAAGATAATAATAATAATAATAATAATAATAATAATAATAATAATAATAATAATAATAATAATAATAATAATAATAATAATAATAATAATAATAATAATAATAATAATAAGGGGGTGTTAACCCTGTCTTAGAAAGACGGTCACTTGAGTCGAGGCTACTTGAGTGGAGAAGTAAGCCATTGCATGGAAGGTATGGAGAAAACCTCGCTGCGGAGTGTGTTAGTTTCGAGGATTCTGTGGCTTGGCTTAAAGATGGCAGCCTTTTTCCGGAAACGGAAGGGTTCGTTCTTGCCATTCAAGACCAGGTGATAGCGACCAACGGCTACAGAAGGCATATCATGAAAGAAAATATATCTGATAAATGCCGCCTGTGTGGAAGTGTTACAGAATCAATACAACATATTTCTTCAGGTTTTTCAGCCCTGGCTGAAAATGACTATCTCCACAGGCACAACGCCGTAGCTAAGATTGTGCATCAGGAGCTGGCGTGCAACAGGAAACTCATAACGCAGAAGCTACCACATTACAAGTATGACCCTGCTCGGGTGTTGGAGTCCGATAGTTGCAAGATTTATTGGGACATGGAAATCATCACGGATCGTAGCGTGGCATGTAACAGACCAGATATTGTAGTTTATGACAAGAAGGCTCGTTCTGTTGATGTAATTGATATTACCATCCCTCTTGACGAGAACATCACAAAGGCGCATGGGGAGAAAATGCGAAAATACCAGGATCTCCTTATAGATATGAAACATGTCTGGCGTTTGAAGAGTGTTAGGGTGATACCAATTGTGATTTCTTGCAATGGCTTGGTACCCAGAAAAATGCTAGATTCCTGGGAAACGCTACACCTTGACAAGAGAATTATCAAACAAGCCCAGAGGGCAGTCTTACTTGGGACATCTCGTATTGTAAGAAAAACGTTAGGCTTGTAAAAGAGTACTGGGCTTGTCGCGTAATGTGACCGCCCAGACTCTTATAGTTAATCCCGCAAAGTCGGAGAAACATGGACAAAAAAAAAACAATAATAATAATAATAATAATAATAATAATAATAATAATAATAATAATAATAATAATAATAATAATAATAATAATAATAATAATAATAATAATAATAATAATAATAATAATAATAATAATAATAATAATAATAATAATAATAATAATAATAATAATAATAATAATAATAATAATAATAATGTACTGTTGAATTAAAATGGTGACTCAAACACACATCAAGTCTCAACATCAACTGGCCTTTGACTTATTCAAGCCATGACTGATCTTTCAAACTGTGATCATTGATTACAGAGATTTTACAAATGCAATTGTTGCAAAGGTGATTTGCACAAGCTTTTGGTATTGTCGTGTCCATTCTTTGATTTTCTTGATAGTATTATCTATCTTCCTATTGCTATCTTTGTTATAACGTTTGCCATAATTGGCCTTTTATACTTAATACAATGTTATATCAATTTTTACATAGATTATATAATCTAACTTTAATTTTTTATTGTAAGTTTAAAAATATCAACAAAAGTAAAAAAAATGCATTCTTTAAAAGTCATTCAATACAAGTAAAAAAAGGAAAAGAAAATGCATTCATACAAATCAATCAACAGAAAATAAAAGAAATAATTTAATCTGTGATGATTCACTGTGAATAATTGTCAATATTGGCTTTATACCAAATACTCTGTTATGTCACTGAGTTTTTAAGTATACTATGGAGTACTGCCTGAAAGTTTGTAAAGGTGATTTGTAAAAGCCATTGGGATGGTTGTTAGTTTCATTCTGTGATGTTATCTATGATTTTTTGATATGATAGTATTATCTTCTTGCAAATGTATCTTTGTAATAACATTTGCCATAAATATGGCCTTAATACCAAATACTCTGTAGTATTTCACTTATACAGTGGAATAATAGAATCAATTCTCAATAATTTTAATATTGTAATTTTTAAATATCAACAGAAGAAAGAAAAAATCATGAAATGCATTGATAAAGTCAATCAATAAAATTTAAAAAATATATATAAATTAAAAAAAAACGTTTTTAAAAATCAACACGATTTTAAAAAAACGTGTGATTCTGTGATAATTTCCTGTGCTGTATTAAGATTGCCATGATTGGCCTTTTATATCAAATACTTTGATATTTTATTGTTTATATTGAAGTTTCAATTGCAAATGTTGCCAAGTAGTAAGGTGATTTGTACAAGTCTTTGGGTCTTGCCCTACCCATTATGTGATACTTACTCAGTGAATTAATATTGCTCTATGCTAATTGAAGTATTATACTTTATTATATTGCTCATTTTATTATGTAGGTAGGTACATGTGCCATGACTGGCTTCATGTATACCGAAACACCAAAACTTATACCAAAACACTATGTTATTTCACTGCTTACAGTGATTATTTTAAGTAATGGAGAAATCTTATTAAATTGTTTATTGTACTTTTTGTAAATATCAAAACATGTCAAATGAAAATATTCATACAAATCAATGTAAGTAAAAGATAAAAAGATGGTGCACTTATAAAAAACAATCAGTATAAGCAAAAAACAAAAATGCACCCATAAAATATCAACCCGATATTTATCGCCAGTAAAAAACAAATAAAAAAATAAAAATGCATCCATACAAATCTATTAATACAAGTAAAAACAAAAAGATGATGCATTCAAAAAAATGAATAAAGCAAAAGATCAAAATAATACCAATAAAATGAATTCATAAAAATCAAATGTAAATGTCATGTGACATATTGGGATGAAAACTGTGGTCTATGTGATGTAAGACAAGATTATCATGTAACTTCCAAGTCTCCAACAATGATGATGGCAATGAAGACAACAATGATGTTTACCACCTAAATATGATGCCTCAGAGACCTTTCATTTATCAACATAAACTGGCATTTTGACTCATTCAAGGCATGAAAAAGTATTTCAAACTGTGATTTTCCAAGTGATTTTTCAATTGCAATTGTTTTCAAGTAGTCTCAGGTGATTGTGCAATCATTTGGAATGGTTTTGTCCATTCTCTGATGCTAACTCTGTGATAGGTGCTATTACATTGCTAATGCTAACTCTAATAGTAACATTTGCCATAACTGGTCTTTATCAACTGGGAGTATTGTTACTCTGTTAGTGAACAGTTTACTGTCATTTTTATAATCAATTTGGAGTTATCTTATTATTTTTTTTATAATACCAACACAAGTTAAAAAAAGTGAATTTATAAAAAAAAATCAGATAAAAAAATGCATTCATACAAATCAATTAAAAAACAAAGAAAGTGTTAATTATGTGTTGGTTTCTTTTACAGTATTATGCTCTTGCTATCTTCATTATTAAGATGCCATGAACTAACTTATCAATGATTTACAGTCATTGTAATGGTTTACAGTGATTTTTACACGCAATGGAGAAGTCTCATTTAATTTTGTATTATACTTTTATAAATATCAGTACCATGTAGTAATGACAAACTCAATCACCCAAAGAGTTCAAAACAATAATTTTAAATAAAATTGAAATGTCATGTGACTTGTCAAGAACACCTGTATGAGATGTATGACAAGATAATGATGTAATTTCCAAGTCTCCAACAATGTGTGGCCATGGTAAAGACTTTGTTGCCATGGAAACGTGCCAAATGAAGAAATGACATAATATGTATTCCAATATTTTCACTAACTATGTTCATTGTGGTTCATTTAATTGACAAGTTATTTATGAGTTTGTAAGTCAATTCATTCGTCAATGACTGTGTGAGCCAACCTTCCACGTGTAAATTCACTTGTGTGTCTTGAATTTGTCGAAATATCGAGGTTCAGTGAAAAACCTTGAAACAAATAGGCTTGAACAGAGACCTAGCTCACCAGCCCAGCTGGAAAGGGGTACGTCTGTGTCAGCCAACTTAAGTAAATTCAAAGAATATATAACGTAGTTATTCTTTTACAATCTAATAAAAGTATCAACTTTGCAGACAATGACGCTTGAACATAGAGACCTAGCTTACAGCAATGTGACAGCTGAGAGGTACCTCTATGTCTCTTGCCGAGTCAATAAAATAATACATTCAGAGAAAGAATGGGATTTAATTCAGTAGGTGTCGCTTGTTGTTGAATTGACTTGATTGATAGAGGATGGTTTCTAATATAAATCACCTGTTCTGTTTCATTTACGGGTTGTAGCCCCAGGCAGTTGTTTGCACACACAGTCACGGACTAAAGGGGATGGGGAGATGCTGGAATGCGGTTCTAACTTCCTTTGCCCCACTTTCACTTTCACTCACAGTCATAGGACATAGGGGTTGAGGGAGCTCATGGAATGCGGTTCTAACTTCCCTTGCCTTGCTTTCACTTTCACTGACCCGTCATTAGACATAGGGGTTGGGGGAGCTCATGGAATGCGGCAGAAAACATTGCCTCACTTTCACTGTCCAATAGGGGTTAGGGGAGCTCATGGAATGCGGCAGAAATCATTGCCTCACTTTCACTGTCCAATAGGGGTTGGGTGAGCTCATGGAATGCGGCAGAAAACATTGCCTCACTTTCACTGTCCAATAGGGGTTGGGGGAGATGCTGGAATGCGGAACCATGTGAATCGAGGCCGATTGTATTGGATTATTTATATTTTCTCATCAGATATTTACAAGTACCAGACCAGCTGTTGGTCACTAGTTTTCTTATTTCCACTTGTATTAGTTTGTCAGTAAATCAGTAGCAAATGTCTGTTCAAGTTAAATGTTTTATCCTCAAACATGCATTTTATGTGGGATATTTTAAGTCATTTAACATGTCATTTCAGGAGATTATTCTTCTCTGGAAAACTTGGAGTAATAGATCGAAAAATTACCGAAATATTCAATATCCAGGTTTTCATATCCAATGTAATACTAATTATTAATTATATTTAAAGAGTTTTGATGCTAGTTATGAGCAATTGTTGCCAATTTTTTTATTATTTTCATTATGTGGTGGTGGTTGATTGTGTTGATTGTAGCCTTTTTATTGTTACCTATAGATATTTATTTATTGCTATATTAATTCTCATATTACAGTAATATTCTGTCCATTTAATAAGTATATTAATCTCTATGATTTAATCAATGTTTTGTCATTATATTTGTAATGTTGAAGTAGTTTACTTTTATTTAATCCTTGATTAAATTATTTATGAGCGGTTTATCCTTCATTTCGATCCTTTTGTTATTGCGCCATTTCCAGTAGTTGACAGACTGTAAGTCTTTGCCCGTCTTTGCCCATCTCTTCATAATGCACTGTTAGGGAAGTTGCGCTGAAAGAATTAGCTAAAGTCCTGTTAGTTAAGTTTTGGACAAGAAAGCAAAAGTTCAAGTTCACAAAATACAATTATTCCAAATTTGCAGTTATAACTGTTAAAATCCATTCACTGTTAGTAGTTTTTCAACGTTTACTCTATAAAAGAGCTGTTCAACGACGAACATAGTTTAATTTGTCGATAATCAATATCACATAGAATCTGGCTATAATGATATGTTTTATTATTTCGAGAGTGTTTAGTGGTAGAAATATGAACTATGAGAGAAGTTCCATTTGTGGTAAAATCGCAAATAAACGCAGGTAGAATAGTTGAGGTCAGCTGAACATTTCCTTCGGCCGCGTAGTTTCGACACGAGGAAGCTGATTGGTCGAGCTTGGTCACGTGATGAGATTGCGTATCGCACGACAACGCAGGCTCGGAAGGAAGTATCAAACACTCGCTTGGAACGCTCATCGATCAACATTACAACAAGTAAGGGGCTACGTTTAAATGTATTTAGTTTATAATAAATAAAAATAAATAAAAAAAAATAAAAAAATGATAAAATCTGAATTAGAATGTTTTGTGCGAATATTTCTTGTAATAATTATAATGCTGATTTACAAATTTCTTGTATTCTTTAAGAATTGATAGTAGTATGCATGGCACCCTGTAACACAAAGGATGCCGCCGTCAATCATCATTAGTCACGGTCAATTAGTCAAAGGGTACCGCCTATTGTCCTGTCACTCATAATCACACGGTCAATTAAACATGTCAATCCGGTCAATTAAACCTGTCAATCAATATTACTTCCGGTCAATTAAACAAATTTGCATAATCAATCTAATTAATCAAAAAGCGCATATTTAATCCAATCAATTAAAAAATGCATAATCAATCCATTTAATCAAGTGCATATTAAATTCAATCAATTAAAAAGTGCATTCAATCAATCAAAAAGCGCATCCAATCAAAAAGCGCATAATCAATCTAATCAATCAAAAAAAAGCGCATATTAAATTCAATCAATCTAATCAATTAAAAAGTGCATTCAATCAATCAAAAAGCGCATCCAATCAAAAAGCGCATAATCAATCTAATCAATCAAAAAAAAGCGCATATTAAATTCAATCAATCTAATCAATCAAAAAGTGCATCTAATCAATCAAAAAGCGCATATTAATCGTGGTCGTCAGAGGCGCGCGCATTGCTGTATCATCTTGGAATCAGTAACTCACTAGTCTTAACTTGAAAACGCAGGTGTAGTACTACGTCATCGTGACCAGGTAGTGCAAGGGTGTGGTCCTTTTGTATCCAACAACAACATCACTTGACATTGAGTGACCATCAATAGAAACAAGGGTTAAGCTCTATTGTTAATGCGTACACCTGAGTACGTATATAGTGCGCTTCATTGGTTTTCTTTAGACTATAATCTTTAACTGACAGTAAGTGACATTATGCCCGGGTAGCTCAGTCGGTAGAGCATTAGGCTTTTAACTTAATGGTCCAGGGTTCGATCCCCTGCTAGGGCGAATCTCTTTTTTATTTCGCGAAGCCCGAGGGATCTCCTTTTTTATTATTTTTCCTGCGCTTATCTCTTTTCAATTAAAATAAAACGATTTGTTATTAACACTATATGGAAGAGGCGGGGTTTACTCAATAACAAAACAGATTTCCCATTAACCAGTATATTGAATGAAAAAGTACACAGTACATTCATGAAAATACATAGTCATACATAATCAATTATTAGAATCAGCATCCCACCAACCACTTTGGTACTCTAAAATATTGTCTATATCCAACTTCATAATCACTTCACGAACACTAAAATAATTGTTCTGATCTTCAAATGCTTCGATTCACTTTCTTGCAGTCGCTTCAATGTCTGGGAGTAGATTCTTAGAAACATATTATGAACCAATGCCAAACCCAAAATAGTCATACATAATCATATTCTGAAATTCGATACTTGTTATGATACGGGGTTTGATATGTAAAAGATGTTCAATTGTTGATTGCTCGAGAAATATACTATTTCCACGGTTAATTGGCTTGATGCCTACTACATATTCACCGTTACTTAGCTCGGTTGTAAATAATAAATTAGGGCCAATAGTTAGCACAACAGAACTTTCTTTAAAAGGTAGCAAGGCAGTGGTGACGTCTTGTTCCGATGAAAGTGCTGGTGGCCCCGATAAGGGCCGTTCGCGGCGTTTCGGAAACTTTAATACTTCCATATTATGGCGGCGACTGGGTTCGAAAACATTGGCATCCACAACTGCTAATTCACTGTAAAACTTGATCCATTCTTGTGAAGAAATGTATATCTTACCCTCATGTCTTGATGACAGAGTAACAATGGGCATGTAATTCTTCAGAGGGTCTGATCCCACGATAACACTTTGTGTTTTATTAAGAGTAAATAGGCTATTCATTACCGTAGCAATTTCTTCTTGTTTCACGTTCTTCACACTTTGAATTTCTTCAACAGCACTCCGCTTGTGTGATGCACCGAAACCTACTTCAGCACTCAGCTTAAACATGTTGCTTGTTTGGATATTGGAATCAAACTGCCTCTTTACAGCTCTTTAGAAAAAGGTGTAGATGAGGGAGACACAGTCACTTGCAGGTACCAGTTTCAACAGGTTTCCAACATGTACACGATACAAGTTATCCCAACCCTTTGAACATTTTTAGTTATCAGGTACAGGCCATAGTTAAATATTAGGTTCCAGCTCTCTAAGAATTCTTATATCATACGATGTACGATTGTTTACCAAATCTCGCTCTATTTCGGCTATATAGTGCAATTAATTGTACATCCGTCCCCTTTTCTTCAAAATACATCTTTTTAGCGATAGCCGTTTGTACGAAGCCAACCCAATCTGCCAATTCCTCGTAAATATTCTCACAGTGCTGTCATTTTCTTTCACAATAGAAGAGAGGGTGCGACCTCCCAACCCTTGGCACAGGTGCTTTGAAATAACAACTGAACGAGGTGAAAGTAAAGAAGGACTCTTGGTGTAGATCACTAACCGCATATTTTAAAAGTGTAAAGTGGCAGTGGCTCGACCCCCGAGGGTTCTCCTTTTTTTTTCCAGCAGCGCTTATCTCTTTTCAATTAAAATAAAACGACCCGTTATAGGAATCCTGCTCGTGACGTCACAGTGGTAGAAAAATGGAGACTGCGCTGGTAGGGGAAATGTGTCAAAGCTATAAATAATAGCTATAAATCATATTTCTCAGATGAATATTTAACTTGAAGATGTGTATGGATAAATATTGCGTATTATTATTAACTTGTACTTACTTAAATATCTTTCTTTCACAAGTAATAACTCTAAATATGATATTTGGATTGCCGCTGTCAGATTTGTTTATTCCCTATACTTTTTTATGTAGGTTGCTATGGCAACCTTTTCTCACGCAGGATGCCTATTAAAAGCTATAAGGAAGAGGTAAGGTTTACTCAATAACAAAACAGATTTCCCCATTAACCAGTATATTAAATGAAAAAAGTACACAATACATTCATGAAAATACATAGTCATACAAATCAATTACACACTAGTAACATCATCCCACCAGCCACTTTGGTGCTCTAAAATATTGTCTATATCCAACTCCATCATCACTTCACGTACACTAAAATGAATGTCCTGATCTTCAAATGCGTTGATCCACTTTTTTGCAAACGATTTTGGAGGTACACTTTCAATAAAAGAATAATCGTCAATGAAAGAATCATCGTCACTGTCTGAAATCAGCTCTTCGTGAAACATTTCCCAGTACTCTTCAGGTGTAGTCTTCGGCGGTGGACCTTCGCGAATCCTCTGCAGAGAGCCCGCAAAACAAAGTGCATAGAGTCTGCTTTTACTTTCCAGAACTTCGACGCTTATCATGATACAGGGTTTGATTTTAAAAAGATGTTCAATTGTTGCTTGCTCGAGAAATATACTGTTTCCACCGTTGATTGGCTTGATGCCTACTACAGATTCACCATTTCTTAGCTCGGTTGTGAATAATACATTAGGGCCAATAGTTCTCGAAGCAAAACTTACTTTAAAAGGTTCGAAAACATTTACGTAGGCGACTGATAAATCACTGTAGAACTGGATCCATTCTTGCGAAGAAAAGTATATTTTATCTTCGCATCTTGATGACAGAGTAACAACGGCCAAGAACGCCTTCAGAGGGTCCGCTCCCACGATGACACTTTGTGTTTTATTAAGAGTAAATAGTCTATTCATTACCGTTGAAATGTCTTCTTGTTTCACGTTCACCACACTTTCTTCAACATCACTCGGCCCATGTGATACTTCAGCACTCAGTTTAAACATATTGCTTGTTTGGATATTGGAATCAAACTGACTCTTTACAGCTCTTTCGAAAAGGTGCAGTGGAGGGAGACACCGGCGCCTGCATGCACTATACAAAAGAGGAGTAAGTTTCATTGTGAATGATTATACACTTGATTACCCTTCAGTGATTTTCTTTAGACACCCCAAACTATTTCTCTTCTTAAACAATAGAAGCGAAGGTGCGCCATCCTAACCCTTAGAAAATCAGGTCAGACGACAGCGTGAGAAGTGGGTTATAGGATTCTACGTCACACGGAGGACAGCGAATAGCAAAGCTCGAAATGGGAATAGGGGTGTATACATTTAAGGATAGGTTTCTCTAGCCAGACGTTACAGAATATGCGCATAGGTCTTTGCGCATCATTTGTCTTTGTATAATAGTCAGAAATGTAACAACAATCTGTTTTATATTGTCACCGTCAGAAATTAGCTGTGGCGAACGCTGTTTTAGCATCAAATTTATATATTCAGTTAAAATATTATGTGAATGTTCTCATTGCAGAATATAATATTGATGAGATTGTTGAAAACATTTAAATATTGATATTATATATGATATAGGAAAAGGATAGGTGTACTCAATGACAAGGCAGATTCCCAGTTAACCAGTATAATTAAATTCAAATTGATACATTACATTCATGAAAATATATTGAGAGAGACATACATCTACAATTATTCACTCGAAACTTCTTCACACTGTGGCACTACTATTATTCAATTATCATCTATATATCATCTTTAATCAAATTCGACGTCGCTTTACCTATACTATACACTATATGGATTGTACTTAATCTTCAAATGTTCTGATCCGCTTTTGCGCAATTGATTCCAATTCATTATTGCTACATTTAAATATTACACATTCTTTATTTTCCACCATCCTTGTTGAGTAAGCATACCATCAATGTTCAATTCAAGCATGGCTATTCTGACTCCAATGGGAACTCCGATGTCTTTAAACCGGCTCTGCCATTTCTCTCTGACTGAGAGTTCCAGTAACGCATTGTCTTTATTCATTTCTCCAGGGCGATTAGGTTTCAAAAGGAGTTCTTCCTCGTCGTCTCCTTCTTGTTTTACCATGCGTGGTTGGTTAGTAAGTTGAAAAGTGTTGAAAATATGTACAAACCACTGTTTATACATTTGACTGCAATTACTCATTTCCTCAATACATAGGTTAATACTTGGAATTAATTTTACAAGATGTTCAACTGTAGAAACCGCTAGTAGCATCTCCTTACTGTACCTTGATTTGACAGATACACAAGGACCATATGTAGCCTCAGATATGAAAATGGTGTGTGACGCACACACGCCACCCATATATAATTGTCTTAACCTATGATTTGCAACAGCGTCCCTTGCTTCAACTATTAAGGGATGTGCAGATAACCATTCATCTGCAGAGAAACTCACTTTAAAGCCCTCTTGTGAACCTAGAATGATAACCGGTTGAAACTCTTTTAAGGGATGCACACCTACAAGTATGTGCTTACTGCGAGAAGTACTCAGATAAAACAAGCGGTTCATGATAGTTGGTACGTCATTCTGTTGAACCATCCTCGATTTGATCTAGACGTTACTCTAAAACAAGCAAAAAGATACACTGTTTTATGTTAGAGCAATAATTGTGAATATACAAAGTTTTGCTCTGTTATAGTGTGACATAGCTTATAGCGTAGATACCTACCTCGATTATGTTTTAGCGTTGAAATGTTGAAGGGTATGAAATAAATTATTACACAGCGTGCTGATCGTCTTCTTTCTTCAGATTCTTTTATTTATTAAAATGCTGTAATTAGCAATTAAATTAACCCACCGTCTTAACTTAAAATGTACGACAAATTTCCAAGTTTAGTTTGATTAAGACGAAACACTATGAAACATGCGCGTAAACGAATTGCTTATGTAGAGCACAATAATATTCGCAGCCACCAGCACTGATCCAAGAACGTTAGACGAATGACATGCGCAGCTTACAATTTCAGACGGTTCTTTAATTTAAAGACATGATTGTGACGTGTTTTGACAAGATCTGACTAGTCAATTCATGCCCAAAGATGATAAAATTTAACATTGCAGTTGCTGCCAATTTTCTTTTTACTTCACAGCAATCACGAAAATGCAACAACTCATGAATATACCACACTGTTTTCGGATACTTTCACTCTAGGACTTAAAATCACCTAGATCCCTGAATTCGGAAAATTAGCTGCAGTTACACAGTAGTTAAGAACTTCATTACACACAGGATTGTAGCATCCTTTCCTGGAGCAGTTATTTTTCTTCTTCACGCGCTTCCCTTCTGTCAGAAGGTATAACTTCACAAGTTTACATCTGATTAGCTCCTCTGGACAATGCACACAATGTACAACACAATACACACAGTGTACAACACAATGCACACAATATACAACGCAATGCATACTATGTACAACACAATGCACACAATATACAACACAATGTACAACACAATACATACAATGTACAACACAATGCACACCATATACAACACAATGCACACAATGTACAACGCAATGCACACATTGTACAACACAATGCACACAATGTACAACACAATTCACACAATGTACAACACATTGCACACAATGTACAACACAATACACATAGTGTACAGCGCAATGCACACAATGTACATCACAGTGCACACAGTGTACATCACAGTGCACACAGTGTACATCACAATGCACACAGCGTACAACGCAATGCAAGCAGTGCAATTACCTGCTACCTTTACAATTATCAATCATATTTTAGTGAAAGATAGGAAGAAGAAACAACTTACTGAGGAGATGAAAATTAAGATTCATCTTGTTATGTCTAAAGAAGATCATATTATATTATATTTAGAAATGCTGTAGTGTGTAGAATTTGTAGTAAACCACTAAGTGGAGATCGCGTCTGTGACCATGACCATATGTGTGTGTTAGTTTCAGAGGAGCAGCCCATAGCACATGCAATGTAAACTCTGTTCAAGCAAAACATATACCTGTTGTGTTTCATAATCTACGTGAGTACGATTCTCATTTGATTATGAAGGAAATCGGTATTTCAGTAATTCAAAATAACATGGAAAAGTATATCTCCTTCACTTTCGGTCGATTAAGATTCATTGATTCATTCCAGCTCATGAGCACATCATTGGAATCATAGTAAACAACCTTAGAAAGGACGTTTCAAGTAAATTCACTATGTTAAAAGAATGATTTGATTCTGATTCCCTCCCACTTCTGTTGCGTAAATGAGTATTTCCATATAGCTATGTCGATTCTGAGGGAAAGCTGATGGAAAGTTCTCTACCTCCTAAGTCTGCCTTCAGGAATGATCTCACTGGAGATGAAATCTCCAATGACGATTACAACCATGCACATGAAGTGTGGAGGAAATTCGAAATATCAAGCATCGGTGAGTACCTACCAGGATCTATACATCACCACTGGTATTCTCTTGCTTGTCGATGTATTTGAGAGTGTTCGTAGTCTGTGTCTGTAATTCTACTGCACCGACCCCCTGTCATACGTTCAAAGCTCCAGGATTAGCCTCGTAGAGTTTCTTGACAATGACATATGCTCGTCTGGAGCTCATTACTGATCTCGATATGTATCTGATTGTCTTTCCAACCAACCAATTTAGTCTAAGCTCTCCAATCAGCACCGTTCATTATAGAAATATAGATTTTCTTGATTATTTTCTTAATTAATTTTCTTGAAACATGGAGAAACAGTGTCTATGTACCTAACTGAGTTCAATTCGATGGGTTATAGGTTTTGTACTGCAATTGAGGAATGTCCCTTGCTCGGAGTCCTGTGTTATTGATGGGTGATCAATTATGAACCGGGGGCCAGATGTTCGCTCTAGAGATTTAAAAAGATCGGTCGAGTTCGGTTTTAGTCGGTTTGTTCGGTTTGGCCTTTCGATCGGTTTAGGCAATCGGTTCAGTTCCGTGGATTCCTGGAGAAGAAAAACAACGATTGATTTAGCGGTTCTTCTGGGCGTTTTGGATTGTTCTATCGGTCGTTTTGATCGGTGCGGACCGTTGGATCGGTAGTTTGGGCGGTTCGGTCAATTGGTCCAACTCGTTCGGTAATTTCAGGTGGTTGGGTAAAGTCGGTTCGGTCCGTTCGGTAGTTTCAGGCCGTTTGGTTAGTCGGTTTGACTCGTTCGGTTCAGTTGGTTCGATTAGTCGGTTCGACTCGTTCGGTTTAGACGGTTCGGTTAGTCGGTTCGACTCGCTCGGTTTAGACGGGCTGGCCCCGGTTCATAATTGATCACCCATCAATAACACAGGACTCCGAGCAAGGGACATTCCTCAATTGCAGTACAAAACCTATAACCCATCGAATTGAACTCAGTTAGGTACATAGACACTGTTTCTCCATGTTTCAAGAAAATTAATTAAGAAAATAATCAAGAAAATCTATATTTCTATAATGAACGGTGCTGATTGGAGAGCTTAGACTAAATTGGTTGGTTGGAAAGACAATCAGATACATATCGAGATCAGTAATGAGCTCCAGACGAGCATATGTCATTGTCAAGAAACTCTACGAGGCTAATCCTGGAGCTTTGAACGTATGACAGGGGGTCGGTGCAGTAGAATTACAGACACAGACTACGAACACTCTCAAATACATCGACAAGCAAGAGAATACCAGTGGTGATGTATAGATCCTGGTAGGTACTCACCGATGCTTGATATTTCGAATTTCCTCCACACTTCATGTGCATGGTTGTAATCGTCATTGGAGATTTCATCTCCAGTGAGATCATTCCTGAAGGCAGACTTAGGAGGTAGAGAACTTTCCATCAGCTTTCCCTCAGAATCGACATAGCTATATGGAAATACTCATTTACGCAACAGAAGTGGGAGGGAATCAGAATCAAATCATTCTTTTAACATAGTGAATTTACTTGAAACGTCCTTTCTAAGGTTGTTTACTATGATTCCAATGATGTGCTCATGAGCTGGAATGAATCAATGAATCTTAATCGACCGAAAGTGAAGGAGATATACTTTTCCATGTTATTTTGAATTACTGAAATACCGATTTCCTTCATAATCAAATGAGAATCGTACTCACGTAGATTATGAAACACAACAGGTATATGTTTTGCTTGAACAGAGTTTACATTGCATGTGCTATGGGCTGCTCCTCTGAAACTAACACACACATATGGTCATGGTCACAGACGCGATCTCCACTTAGTGGTTTACTACAAATTCTACACACTACAGCATTTCTAAATATAATATAATATGATCTTCTTTAGACATAACAAGATGAATCTTAATTTTCATCTCCTCAGTAAGTTGTTTCTTCTTCCTATCTTTCACTAAAATATGATTGATAATTGTAAAGGTAGCAGGTAATTGCACTGCTTGCATTGCGTTGTACGCTGTGTGCATTGTGATGTACACTGTGTGCACTGTGATGTACACTGTGTGCACTGTGATGTACATTGTGTGCATTGCGCTGTACACTATGTGTATTGTGTTGTACATTGTGTGCAATGTGTTGTACATTGTGTGAATTGTGTTGTACATTGTGTGCATTGTGTTGTACAATGTGTGCATTGCGTTGTACATTGTGTGCATTGTGTTGTATATGGTGTGCATTGTGTTGTACATTGTATGTATTGTGTTGTACATTGTGTTGTATATTGTGTGCATTGTGTTGTACATAGTATGCATTGCGTTGTATATTGTGTGCATTGTGTTGTACACTGTGTGTATTGTGTTGTACATTGTGTGCATTGTCCAGAGGAGCTAATCAGATGTAAACTTGTGAAGTTATACCTTCTGACAGAAGGGAAGCGCGTGAAGAAGAAAAATAACTGCTCCAGGAAAGGATGCTACAATCCTGTGTGTAATGAAGTTCTTAACTACTGTGTAACTGCAGCTAATTTTCCGAATTCAGGGATCTAGGTGATTTTAAGTCCTAGAGTGAAAGTATCCGAAAACAGTGTGGTATATTCATGAGTTGTTGCATTTTCGTGATTGCTGTGAAGTAAAAAGAAAATTGGCAGCAACTGCAATGTTAAATTTTATCATCTTTGGGCATGAATTGACTAGTCAGATCTTGTCAAAACACGTCACAATCATGTCTTTAAATTAAAGAACCGTCTGAAATTGTAAGCTGCGCATGTCATTCGTCTAACGTTCTTGGATCAGTGCTGGTGGCTGCGAATATTATTGTGCTCTACATAAGCAATTCGTTTACGCGCATGTTTCATAGTGTTTCGTCTTAATCAAACTAAACTTGGAAATTTGTCGTACATTTTAAGTTAAGACGGTGGGTTAATTTAATTGCTAATTACAGCATTTTAATAAATAAAAGAATCTGAAGAAAGAAGACGATCAGCACGCTGTGTAATAATTTATTTCATACCCTTCAACATTTCAACGCTAAAACATAATCGAGGTAGGTATCTACGCTATAAGCTATGTCACACTATAACAGAGCAAAACTTTGTATATTCACAATTATTGCTCTAACATAAAACAGTGTATCTTTTTGCTTGTTTTAGAGTAACGTCTAGATCAAATCGAGGATGGTTCAACAGAATGACGTACCAACTATCATGAACCGCTTGTTTTATCTGAGTACTTCTCGCAGTAAGCACATACTTGTAGGTGTGCATCCCTTAAAAGAGTTTCAACCGGTTATCATTCTAGGTTCACAAGAGGGCTTTAAAGTGAGTTTCTCTGCAGATGAATGGTTATCTGCACATCCCTTAATAGTTGAAGCAAGGGACGCTGTTGCAAATCATAGGTTAAGACAATTATATATGGGTGGCGTGTGTGCGTCACACACCATTTTCATATCTGAGGCTACATATGGTCCTTGTGTATCTGTCAAATCAAGGTACAGTAAGGAGATGCTACTAGCGGTTTCTACAGTTGAACATCTTGTAAAATTAATTCCAAGTATTAACCTATGTATTGAGGAAATGAGTAATTGCAGTCAAATGTATAAACAGTGGTTTGTACATATTTTCAACACTTTTCAACTTACTAACCAACCACGCATGGTAAAACAAGAAGGAGACGACGAGGAAGAACTCCTTTTGAAACCTAATCGCCCTGGAGAAATGAATAAAGACAATGCGTTACTGGAACTCTCAGTCAGAGAGAAATGGCAGAGCCGGTTTAAAGACATCGGAGTTCCCATTGGAGTCAGAATAGCCATGCTTGAATTGAACATTGATGGTATGCTTACTCAACAAGGATGGTGGAAAATAAAGAATGTGTAATATTTAAATGTAGCAATAATGAATTGGAATCAATTGCGCAAAAGCGGATCAGAACATTTGAAGATTAAGTACAATCCATATAGTGTATAGTATAGGTAAAGCGACGTCGAATTTGATTAAAGATGATATATAGATGATAATTGAATAATAGTAGTGCCACAGTGTGAAGAAGTTTCGAGTGAATAATTGTAGATGTATGTCTCTCTCAATATATTTTCATGAATGTAATGTATCAATTTGAATTTAATTATACTGGTTAACTGGGAATCTGCCTTGTCATTGAGTACACCTATCCTTTTCCTATATCATATATAATATCAATATTTAAATGTTTTCAACAATCTCATCAATATTATATTCTGCAATGAGAACATTCACATAATATTTTAACTGAATATATAAATTTGATGCTAAAACAGCGTTCGCCACAGCTAATTTCTGACGGTGACAATATAAAACAGATTGTTGTTACATTTCTGACTATTATACAAAGACAAATGATGCGCAAAGACCTATGCGCATATTCTGTAACGTCTGGCTAGAGAAACCTATCCTTAAATGTATACACCCCTATTCCCATTTCGAGCTTTGCTATTCGCTGTCCTCCGTGTGACGTAGAATCCTATAACCCACTTCTCACGCTGTCGTCTGACCTGATTTTCTAAGGGTTAGGATGGCGCACCTTCGCTTCTATTGTTTAAGAAGAGAAATAGTTTGGGGTGTCTAAAGAAAATCACTGAAGGGTAATCAAGTGTATAATCATTCACAATGAAACTTACTCCTCTTTTGTATAGTGCATGCAGGCGCCGGTGTCTCCCTCCACTGCACCTTTTCGAAAGAGCTGTAAAGAGTCAGTTTGATTCCAATATCCAAACAAGCAATATGTTTAAACTGAGTGCTGAAGTATCACATGGGCCGAGTGATGTTGAAGAAAGTGTGGTGAACGTGAAACAAGAAGACATTTCAACGGTAATGAATAGACTATTTACTCTTAATAAAACACAAAGTGTCATCGTGGGAGCGGACCCTCTGAAGGCGTTCTTGGCCGTTGTTACTCTGTCATCAAGATGCGAAGATAAAATATACTTTTCTTCGCAAGAATGGATCCAGTTCTACAGTGATTTATCAGTCGCCTACGTAAATGTTTTCGAACCTTTTAAAGTAAGTTTTGCTTCGAGAACTATTGGCCCTAATGTATTATTCACAACCGAGCTAAGAAATGGTGAATCTGTAGTAGGCATCAAGCCAATCAACGGTGGAAACAGTATATTTCTCGAGCAAGCAACAATTGAACATCTTTTTAAAATCAAACCCTGTATCATGATAAGCGTCGAAGTTCTGGAAAGTAAAAGCAGACTCTATGCACTTTGTTTTGCGGGCTCTCTGCAGAGGATTCGCGAAGGTCCACCGCCGAAGACTACACCTGAAGAGTACTGGGAAATGTTTCACGAAGAGCTGATTTCAGACAGTGACGATGATTCTTTCATTGACGATTATTCTTTTATTGAAAGTGTACCTCCAAAATCGTTTGCAAAAAAGTGGATCAACGCATTTGAAGATCAGGACATTCATTTTAGTGTACGTGAAGTGATGATGGAGTTGGATATAGACAATATTTTAGAGCACCAAAGTGGCTGGTGGGATGATGTTACTAGTGTGTAATTGATTTGTATGACTATGTATTTTCATGAATGTATTGTGTACTTTTTTCATTTAATATACTGGTTAATGGGGAAATCTGTTTTGTTATTGAGTAAACCTTACCTCTTCCTTATAGCTTTTAATAGGCATCCTGCGTGAGAAAAGGTTGCCATAGCAACCTACATAAAAAAGTATAGGGAATAAACAAATCTGACAGCGGCAATCCAAATATCATATTTAGAGTTATTACTTGTGAAAGAAAGATATTTAAGTAAGTACAAGTTAATAATAATACGCAATATTTATCCATACACATCTTCAAGTTAAATATTCATCTGAGAAATATGATTTATAGCTATTATTTATAGCTTTGACACATTTCCCCTACCAGCGCAGTCTCCATTTTTCTACCACTGTGACGTCACGAGCAGGATTCCTATAACGGGTCGTTTTATTTTAATTGAAAAGAGATAAGCGCTGCTGGAAAAAAAAAGGAGAACCCTCGGGGGTCGAGCCACTGCCACTTTACACTTTTAAAATATGCGGTTAGTGATCTACACCAAGAGTCCTTCTTTACTTTCACCTCGTTCAGTTGTTATTTCAAAGCACCTGTGCCAAGGGTTGGGAGGTCGCACCCTCTCTTCTATTGTGAAAGAAAATGACAGCACTGTGAGAATATTTACGAGGAATTGGCAGATTGGGTTGGCTTCGTACAAACGGCTATCGCTAAAAAGATGTATTTTGAAGAAAAGGGGACGGATGTACAATTAATTGCACTATATAGCCGAAATAGAGCGAGATTTGGTAAACAATCGTACATCGTATGATATAAGAATTCTTAGAGAGCTGGAACCTAATATTTAACTATGGCCTGTACTGATAACTAAAAATGTTCAAAGGGTTGGGATAACTTGTATCGTGTACATGTTGGAAACCTGTTGAAACTGGTACCTGCAAGTGACTGTGTCTCCCTCATCTACACCTTTTTCTAAAGAGCTGTAAAGAGGCAGTTTGATTCCAATATCCAAACAAGCAACATGTTTAAGCTGAGTGCTGAAGTAGGTTTCGGTGCATCACACAAGCGGAGTGCTGTTGAAGAAATTCAAAGTGTGAAGAACGTGAAACAAGAAGAAATTGCTACGGTAATGAATAGCCTATTTACTCTTAATAAAACACAAAGTGTTATCGTGGGATCAGACCCCCTGAAGAATTACATGCCCATTGTTACTCTGTCATCAAGACATGAGGGTAAGATATACTTTTCTTCACAAGAATGGATCAAGTTTTACAGTGAATTAGCAGTTGTGGATGCCAATGTTTTCGAACCCAGTCGCCGCCATAATATGGAAGTATTAAAGTTTCCGAAACGCCGCGAACGGCCCTTATCGGGGCCACCAGCACTTTCATCGGAACAAGACGTCACCACTGCCTTGCTACCTTTTAAAGAAAGTTCTGTTGTGCTAACTATTGGCCCTAATTTATTATTTACAACCGAGCTAAGTAACGGTGAATATGTAGTAGGCATCAAGCCAATTAACCGTGGAAATAGTATATTTCTCGAGCAATCAACAATTGAACATCTTTTACATATCAAACCCCGTATCATAACAAGTATCGAATTTCAGAATATGATTATGTATGACTATTTTGGGTTTGGCATTGGTTCATAATATGTTTCTAAGAATCTACTCCCAGACATTGAAGCGACTGCAAGAAAGTGAATCGAAGCATTTGAAGATCAGAACAATTATTTTAGTGTTCGTGAAGTGATTATGAAGTTGGATATAGACAATATTTTAGAGTACCAAAGTGGTTGGTGGGATGCTGATTCTAATAATTGATTATGTATGACTATGTATTTTCATGAATGTACTGTGTACTTTTTCATTCAATATACTGGTTAATGGGAAATCTGTTTTGTTATTGAGTAAACCCCGCCTCTTCCATATAGTGTTAATAACAAATCGTTTTATTTTAATTGAAAAGAGATAAGCGCAGGAAAAATAATAAAAAAAGGAGATCCCTCGGGCTTCGCGAAATAAAAAAGAGATTCGCCCTAGCAGGGGATCGAACCCTGGACCATTAAGTTAAAAGCCTAATGCTCTACCGACTGAGCTACCCGGGCATAATGTCACTTACTGTCAGTTAAAGATTATAGTCTAAAGAAAACCAATGAAGCGCACTATATACGTACTCAGGTGTACGCATTAACAATAGAGCTTAACCCTTGTTTCTATTGATGGTCACTCAATGTCAAGTGATGTTGTTGTTGGATACAAAAGGACCACACCCTTGCACTACCTGGTCACGATGACGTAGTACTACACCTGCGTTTTCAAGTTAAGACTAGTGAGTTACTGATTCCAAGATGATACAGCAATGCGCGCGCCTCTGACGACCACGATTAATATGCGCTTTTTGATTGATTAGATGCACTTTTTGATTGATTAGATTGATTGAATTTAATATGCGCTTTTTTTTGATTGATTAGATTGATTATGCGCTTTTTGATTGGATGCGCTTTTTGATTGATTGAATGCACTTTTTAATTGATTAGATTGATTGAATTTAATATGCGCTTTTTTTTGATTGATTAGATTGATTATGCGCTTTTTGATTGGATGCGCTTTTTGATTGATTGAATGCACTTTTTAATTGATTGAATTTAATATGCACTTGATTAAATGGATTGATTATGCATTTTTTAATTGATTGGATTAAATATGCGCTTTTTGATTAATTAGATTGATTATGCAAATTTGTTTAATTGACCGGAAGTAATATTGATTGACAGGTTTAATTGACCGGATTGACATGTTTAATTGACCGTGTGATTATGAGTGACAGGACAATAGGCGGTACCCTTTGACTAATTGACCGTGACTAATGATGATTGACGGCGGCATCCTTTGTGTTACAGGGTGCCATGCATACTACTATTGATGCCTGGCTAACAGGAGATACTAATTCGACATTATTATCAATTTAATTTAAAATCATAGTCTAATAATAAAGGTTCATTACTTCATTGATTATAACATAGACTATCAAACACTATACATTATAATATTTTTTTTTATATAATTGCTTCTTCTTCTTCTTCTTCGTCTCTAAGCTTCCAGCTTGTTCCTTATTGTATGGCCTCCTTCCATCTTTTCCTCGGTCGTCCCACATTTCTATTCCCAACAGGTCTTCCATCTTTTGCTCTCCTCACCATTCTGTCTCCTCTCATTCTCTCTACATGCTCATTCCATTGCCGACGTCTCTTCTTCACCCATTCCTTAGACTAAACCAATTCGTTAATATCTTCTACACCACATGTTTTTCTCACATATATTTCTTACTCTGTCTAGCCTTGTTTTGCCTACAATTCTCCTCAATGTCTTCATTTCACTAACATTAAGCAAACCAGCTTCGTTCTGGCTGTGTCTGTTCGTGCCTCAGCCGCATAAGTGAGGATTGGTCTAACAACACTTTTATATATCCTTGCCTTTGTCTCAATATTTAGATATTTATTCTTCCAGATCACTTGATCCAAACATCCTGATACTCTTGTTGCCTTTTGAGCTTGCTGAGATACTTATCCCTTGTAGGTCTCCATAACTAGCAATTGTCACACCTAAATAAGTAAAAGTTAAAATTTGTTCAATAATGTTATCGTCAACTTGTAGCTTGCATCTTATTGGACTTGGCGAACTAACTACCATACACTTTGTCTTGGACGAGGAAATCTTCATGTTTAGTTCTCTGGCAGTCACGTTAAATCTAAATAAAAGTCGTTGCAAGTCGTCTTCAGATTCAGCCATTAATACAGCATCAAAAATAGCTTTAAAAAAAATAGCAGCAGCTTAAAAATTAAAATGTTCGAAATAATACCTACAATAGGGCAGGTTGGAAATAGAAGTCGTACAAACGTTAAAATCACGATAAACCACGGTTAGGACAACTCGAAAGATTCGATCGAGGATATTCTGTTATTGCCAACGTTATCTATTCCCAGCCCACCTCACCCCATTGACGAACAAACTGGTTACCTATCTATTTGGCTGTACAGTGGAAGAGAGACCGCTGCAGCTTGCCTAGCGAGGAGAGAGAGAAGGCGGTAGTACAGGCTCAACTAGAATCAAGTAGGCATTTCTGGGACTTAGAAAATTTTCCAATACCGTTTTATGAATTGTCGAGTGTACATAAATAAAACAATCCAGAAAGCGGAGGAATTTCCCGCTACAATTCCCACAAATAAGTGATACGTGATGGAGCCACTTCTGGCAAGATGGCTACTATCAGGTCCACATATTAATTTGTTTGTTTTTACATTTCGTGTTTCCATAAAGCAGTGAAAAAACAAAAAACAAATGAAATTCATATTTAGCTAAAAATTTACTTTCTTGGCCATAACAAACAACTAAATCAACTATTTGTATTTATATTTATGCAAATGCGCCCTTAATAGCCGCCATTTACCTAGTACCACAAAATCCACCAGAGGTCAGTTGTGTTCCTTATTTTCTCGAATAGGCATCCTGCGTGAGAAAAGATTGCCATAGCAACCTACATAAAAGTATAGGGAATAAACAAATCTGACAGAGGCAATCCAAATCTCATATTTAGAGTGATTACTTGTGAAAGAAAGATATTTAAGTAAGTACAAGTTAATAATAATACGCAATATTTATCCATACACATGTTCAAGTTAAATATTCATCTGAGAAATATGATTTATAGCTATTATTTATAGCTTTGACACATTTCCCCTACCAGAGCATCCTCCATTTTTCTAACACTGTGATGTCACGAGCAGGATTCTTATACCATCATATCTGACAGTTCCAAACATTGAAAATGTCAATTTGTGCATAAGTTATCTAATGATTGGGCTGAAAACTTGTAAAATAATAGAAAATGGTAGTTGAGCGAGCGTAGCGAGCGTCTCCATTCTGCACTTTTGGACACTTTCTCTGTTTTTTTTTGTGTGTGTGTTTTTTTTGTGTTTGGCCCGACGCCACAGGTCACAATTTTTTTCCGATCAAGCTGAAATTTTGCACACATACTTTAATCATTCTAACTTAATCGTGTATAGTTTTTGGGAGCTGTCATTTGATTGGTTCAAAAATAAAAATATCTCCCGATTGGTCGAAAATCAAAATGTTCCGATTAAGTTCATATCCCAGAAAAAACACTCCTTGTAAAAAAGGCAGCCAAGTCTCTTAACTTAAAAAAAAATCAGCACTGAAAAGGAGTGATATCAAAAAAGGAGACAAGTCAAAGAATTTTAAAAATTTTAATCGTACCATTGAAATAAAAATATAAACCACCGAGAAATACTTAAACAAAAGGACTTGGCGCATCGTTTTTTTAAAGAAATTTTTCTATTCATAAGCTTATGCCACTCACATACTACGTCGTTTAGAAATGCCTAGAAAAATTGGGACAAAGCTGTCAAATTAAATATTAAACATTCTGTAAAATATTTTAAATTAAAATATAAGTACGCAAAGAAACATATTGCATTTGTCTTACAAGCAAATAAATACAGAACAGTTACGTTTGTGCTTGTAGGTACCTATAGTTTCGTGGTAAATCGACATACCTAATAAAGCATTGTACTTAGAAACTTCTCGTCGTTTAATTAATTGTTATGAATAAACATTTCATACCAATAAATTTCATAAATTACACAACGTGTTCCTTTAGATAGTTAGTAATAATTATTATTTGAGCAACATGGCTCAGTGTATTAGGCTCTTAATTTGCACTCCAGAGGCCCGGGCCACATATTCCATTCACGGCCTTCTTGTAAAGAGCAATGTTGGTAACTTCCCTCAGTCAAGATTGAATGTTGAGAAGTATTCCATATATGACCCTAGAAATAGTGGCATACTAATATACGAGACCACTTCCGTGTCAAACAAACCATCAGCCTATTAGATTTCTTCAACGGCATCACCAAGAAATCTTTCTTCTGAATATTGAAAAAATAAAAAAAACAGCCACTAGATAACTAGATACTAGTACTAGATAAATAGTGAAACGTAGTATGATTCATAGATAATGAATGTGAATGTGATAGACTCAGGGAAATATACTTGTTTCTTCCTACTTTTAGGATAGAAAAATGTCTTTAAAAAAACGATGCGCCAAGTCCTTTTTATAATCCCTATATTTCCGTAAAATCGGTCATGCCGTTTGTAATATATGACGTCACTTCCGGTTTCATTTAGTGGTTCCTGCCGCCATTTTCGGTACCGTTAATTTGTTTATTCATTTTTCACAATTGATATTTCAAATAAATAGCAGAATGAATACGCAGGAGCTAGTTCAGTTGGAATCGGTACAGGCGTTTTAGATATATGACGTCACTTCCGGTTTCAGGAATGGCGGCCGAGAACACTGCAACATTGAATTTATAAATTATATTGTCTAAGTTACAATGTAAGTTAATTATGTATGTAATTTAAGTATAATTTGTTGAAATAAGTTAAATATTGCGTATTTATGACGTCACATCTGGTTTAGAAAATAAGAAAATAATATTTTTTTTATTGATACTTCATAAAGATGACCATCTAAATCGAATGGCGCTAATTTCGTTCTAATCGGCCCAGACGTTTTTGAGATATGACGTCACTTCCGGTTTAAAAATGGCGGTACAAAAAATTACAAGAGGCAAGGTATCATCAGACGCCAAAAGTGCACATGTGGTGAAAATTTCAGATCGATCGGCTCAGCCGTTTAGGCTGTGGCGGTGACAGCGGGGTTGCCTGACATCATCAGAATCATCTAAAGAAGATGAAAGTGATGTAATTTCACTGTTTTCACGGCCCTCTAGCTCACAAATGGAATAACCTATTGTTCTCAAATTTGGTAAATGTTGTCAGGTGGGCCATAGCTCGAAATTAAGATATTTCGCAACAATGTGAGATTCTCCAATTTTAAGATCCAGTAGGCCGAAAATGCCAGGTTGTTGCTTACAGTAAAAGTGTTTGGTCTGCTCCTCAGTTTATTATTAGGCATTTACGGTATGTTGAGTGGGTGTGAGTGTACGGTACGACTTGGCTGGGTGGAGCGACCGCTCCACTAGATTTTGCATGGACATTAAGACTACTATTTTCTATTATTTTACAAATTTTCAGCCCAATCAATAGATAACTTATGCACTTAATGACATTTTCCATGTTTGGAACTGTCAGAATTGATGGAATGTGTCAGGAAATTCCACCGCTTTCTGGATTGTTTTATTAATTATGTACCAAAGTGTATAGATAGCTATTCTGAGTTTCAATGAAAAACATATTCTTGTTGACTGTGTGGAATATAATACAATTCATATGGGATGTATATTATGTATAAGTATGCCTTCATAGTTTTTTTTAAAAATATTGATCGTGTTCCACAGTTATGTTAGAAGCAACGTTTTGACTAGACAGTACATGTAAAAACTCATTTTTTACACATTATTCCAGTCCAATCGGTAAAAATATTACATACTTATTTCTACTTTAGGTGTTTTGAATATCTGTTCACAGAGATTGATGGAGAAGTACCTATCAAATTCATTGTACATTGACCTGATATTAAATGTTTCCAGAACGTTTATGGAAAGTTGCGATGAAATTCAGTAACGATGTATAGTTAGGTATCTTTGATTGAAAGGATCGTGCTCGATTGGCGATGTTGCGCGTGTCGGTGCTCGCTCATCAACGCGTTACACAGAGCGTTTTCCTAGTCTTAATGTCCATGCAAAATATGAACTTAATCGGAACATTTCGATTTTCGACCAATCGGGAGATATTTTTATTTTTGAACCAATCAAATGACAGCTCTCAAAAACTATACACGATTAAGTTAGAATGATATTAGTATGTGTGCAAAATTTCAGCTCGATCGAAAGAAAATTGTGGCCTGTGCCGTCGGTCCAAACACACAAAAAAACACACACACAAAAAAACAGAGAAAGTGTCCAAAAGTGCGGAATGGAGACGCTCGCTACGCTCGCTCAATAATGATATTACATGAAGAAAAGCGAAAGCTTTGTTCAAATCGGTCCAGCCCTTTTGCGAGATATGGCATCACTTCCGGTAACAAAATGGCGGCTGAAATCACTGTCACCTAATCGAAAAAATAAGGAACAGGACTGACCTCTGGTAGATTCTTTGGTACTAGACATAGGGGGGATCATGGAGGATATCATGGGGATAGTAGTAACTAAAATTAAAAAAAGTAGTAACTAAATGTAAACTTCAATTGTTTCTCCTTTTTCACTGCCCTATGGAAACACGAACCTCAAAATAAAAAAGTGCACCAAAAAAGTTTCCCGTCAGAAGTGGCCATCCCGTATCGCTTATTTGTTCGAATAGAATTTATTTATATAAATCATAAATGTTATGATCATTAAGGCTTCTGAATATATAGTTATTGTAGTAAGTGGTGATTAGTCTGATTTTTAAATTGTATGACGTTATTTCCGGTTTTGGTCATAGTAAATGTATATTTCGACTATTGAAATTTCATTAAGATGATTGTCTGAAACGATTGGCGTAAATTTCGTTCCGATGGGTTTAGCCGTTTTCAAGATAGGACGTCAATTCTGGTTTCAAAATGGCGGCATAAAACCAGTCATAATAAAACGCATCTCTGACGCCAAAAGTGCACATGTGGTAAAATTTTCAGATCGATCTGTTTAGGTTTAGGCTGTGGCGGTGACAGTGACGTTTCATGACCAGGAGAATAATAATAATCCCCATAAGAAACATTCGTGTAAAAATAACAGTCAACTCTCTTCAACTAAAAAAAATATAAAAAAATCAAAAAATTTAGTTCTGAAAAGGAGTAAGTGATATGAAAAAACGGGCCAAATCAAAACTTACTTTTAAAAAGCAAAATATACTTGGCGTATCGTGTATATAAATAAATTGGAAGTATATGCCAAAATAAGATTTGACTTGGCCCATTTATTCATATCACTAATTTTCAGTGCTAAATTTTTTGATTTCTTCTATTTTTGTTTAGTTGAAGAGACTTGGTTGGTATTTTTACACAGTGTGTTTTTTTATGGGGATATCACTCCTTTTTTTAGATTATTCTCACAACTTGTAACACATATCGGAGCAACAATGACTAATTCCTTTAAAAGAAAACCATTTGCCGTTTGGTTAAATATAAGTTGCGTTTGGTATTAAACAATTATTAAAATGATATTACATGAAGAAAAGCGAAAGTTGCATTCCAATCGGTCCAGCCGTTTGCGAGATATAGCATCACTTCCGGTTAACAAAATGGAGGCATATAAACAGTCATAACAAAAAACACCTCAGACGCCAAAAGTGCACATGTGGTAAACATTTCAGATCGATAGGTTTAGCCGGTTAGGCTGTGGCGGAGACAGCAACTATTCCTGATGTCATCATCTAAATCAGATGGAGATAGGTAAGGGAGGGATGTAATTTCACTGTTTTCACGGCCCTCTAGCACGCAAACGACATAACCTATTGTTCCTAAATTTGGTAAATGTGGTGGGGTGGGCCATAGCTCAAAATTCAGATATTTTGCAACAATGTGAGATTTCCCAATTTTGAGATCCAGTAGGCCGAAATGCCATGTTGTTGCTTACAGTAAAAGTAGTTGGTCTGCTCCTCAGTTTATTATGCATTAACGGTATGTTGAGTGAGTGTGAGTGTACAGTACGACTTGGCTGGGTGGAGCGACCGCTCCATCTAGTCTAGATAATTGAGCGAGCGTAGCGAGCGTCTCCATTCTGCACTTTTGGACACTTTCTCTGTTTGTTTTTTTTGGCCCGACGGCACAGGCCACAATTTTCTTCCGTTCGAGCTGAAATTTTGCACACATACTAATATCATTCTAACTTAATTAATCGTGTATAGTTTTTGAGAGCTGCCCTCCGATTGGTTCAAAAATTAGAATATCTCCTGATTGGTCGAAAAACAAAGTGTTCCGATTAAGTTCACATTTTGCATGAACATCAAGACTACTATTTTCTCTTATTTTACAAGTTTTCAGCCCAATCATTAGATACCTTATGCACTTATTGACATTTTTCAATGTTTGAAACTGTCAGAATTGCATGGTATAGGGCACTAGCCAAACTATCTCCCGCTAGGGTGCTGCCATCGGTTTTGTGATAAGTGTGAAGTAAGCTGTTCGTGCCACTCAAAATAAAAACTCGCGAAACTTTATTTTGACATGCGTAAGAAGATGTACTCACAGTTTAGATACATAGATTTTTTACTCTAGTATAATAAAATGTGTAAAAATAAGAAAATAGTGCAATATCTAAAGCAAATTCTACCCCATAAAAAACATTTCGTGTAAAAATACCAGACAAGTCTCTTCAACTAAAAAAAAATTGAAGAAATCTAAAAATTCAGCACTGAAATGTAGTGATATGAAAAATGGCCAAGTCAAAACTTTCAAAAAATACTTGGCGCATCGTGCATATAAATAGTATAGAATTAGGCCGGAAATCAAATATACTCATCTATACATATAATATATCTATAATCCCCTAAAAAACGATGCGCCAAGTATTTTTTGAAAGTTTTGACTTGGCCATTTTTCATATCACTACATTTCAGTGCTGAATTTTTAGATTTCTTCAATTTTTTTTTAGTTGAAGAGACTTGGCTGGTATTTTTACACGAAGTGTTTTTTTATGGGGATATCACTCCTTTTTTCAGTTTATTCTTACAACTTGTAACATATATTGTGTCACCAAAGACTATAATTCCTTTAAAAAATACGCCTTTGTGATTTGATTGTTAAGAAAAATTGTGCTTGTTACTATGTATGCTGTAAATAATATGCTATGATGTAAAGCGAAAGTTTCGTTCCAATTGGTCCAACCCTTCTCGAGCTATGGCATCACTTCCGGTTTTCGAAATGACGGCTGACATCACTGCCACCTAAAATTTGTATCTATAAATGTTATGTAACATTATAAGCCTTCTGATTATGTAGTTATTGTTCTAAGAGATGATTTTTGTTAGATTTTGCATTTTTATGACGTCATTTCCGGTTTTGGTATTAGTACATTTCTATTTCGACTATTGATATTTTATAAAGAAGTCCGTCTGAATCGTTTGGCGCTAGTTTTGTCCCGATAGGTTAATCCATTTTTGAGATATGACGTCACTTCCGGTTTCAAAATGGCGGCACAAAAAATTTGTAAGGGCAAGGTATCATCAGACGCCAAAAGTGCACACGTGGTAAACATTTTAGGTTGATCGGCTCAGCCGTTTAGGCTGTGGCGGTGATAGCAACGTTTCCTGATATCATCATCATCATCAGAATCAGAAAGTGGTGTAATTTTACGTATTTCACGGCCCTCTAGCTCGCAAATGGCATAACCTGTTGTTCCCGAATTTGGTATAAGTAGTGGGGTGGGCCATAGCTCGAAATTAAGATATTTCGCAACAATGTGAGATTTTCCAATTTTAAGATCCAGTAGGCCGAAAATGCCATGTTGTTGCTTACAGTAAAAGTGTTTACGGTATGTTGAGTGAGTGTGAGTGTACAGTACGACTTGGCTGGGTGGAGCGACCGCTCCACTAGATTTCAATCTGAAGCGACACCCTCTCAATTGTTTTAATTGGAAGTTACAAAATTCCATTAAGCAGTGAGTCATTTCAAGAGAGCACTGGAAACAAAAATAATTCTGTGAGCTGTCATTATATGATCAAAATATCATTATTACACTATCATTTCTAATAATTATCCACTCTTTCGGTAAATAACCAAATATCAACGTTAATTCTTATAATATAACATGAAAATACGGACTGTGGGGTAAGAAATACGTTTGGTTTGAAAAGCACAGCCTCGACGCTAGCGCCAAAGTGGCCGATCCCGTCGTCCTAGCTTGGCATCGCCCCATCGGGAAATTCCACTGCTTTCTGGATTGTTTTATGTACCCAAGTACTTGTCCAAGTGTATAGGCACCGAGTGTTGACTCTCTTTTGTTTCTGAAAATGAGAAACAGCGCCATGGGAGGCATAAATTAGCAACTCTTGGTATGATCCTCATACCCTTAGTTGCAGCAGTTAGTAAACATTACTCATTGTATGCATTCTTACAATAATACTCCAAATGTAATTTCGCTGTGCAAAATGTATGAAGTGTCAAAAATTCCACTGAGTCTGATAAAATTATAAGTTTGCTCCTCCCTTTTACCAATTCTGAGCTTTTTTGAGTTATCTGTGGATTTTTATCGGTTGCTATGGCCACGGCCAATGAGAGATTATAAAATTGCTGATTCTTCGCTGCACAGTTTTACCGATTTCTCTCGCTAGTGGCGCTGGGGGTATGAACACTCGGTGCCTATAGATGGCTATTCTCAGTTTTAATGGAAACACATATTCTTCATGATTGTGTGGATTATATTGCAATTCATAAGGGATAGGGTATACTAAATATTTTTTTTTGAATGTGGATCGTGTTTCATAGTTATGTTAAAAGCAACGTTTCGACTAGAAAGCTCATGTAACTTCTCATATTTTACACATTTCCAGCCCAATCGGTCAAGAATTTACAATTTCCAGAATAAAATTGCACGACCCCAAATAATGACATTGTCAAATATCAGGAACTAAAATTAAAAAAAAAACACTGCTTGATTTATTTTTTAAAACACGCGCTGAAGTTTGAGCATAAGGACTGATCCCCATATTTTTTTCTTTTAATCCCAACGGCTTCTATCCCAACGGCTGGTGTGTTGGATACCTCGGTTTTCGTTAGATCACCGAGGTTAAGCAACATTGAGCGCGGTCAGAGGTAGGATGGGTGACCATTCAACTCGGCCTTGCCAGGTTGCTGCCGTTGGGTCAGAGAGACTGGGGTGTTTGGGGGTCAGTGTGACGACCTCCCTCCACCTGTTATCAGTCTCTCGACGGCGCGGGTTGTGGAGGCCTGTGCTGTGAATGTTACACCGTCCTTCGGAAGGGACGTTAAGCCGTTGGTCCCCTTGGTATCTTTCGTCAGAAGTAGGCTACATGCCGGTACCGGGTTTCCTCTCCTCCCTTCTCTATATTACATTCTCACTAGTGGAGCCTGGCTCTGTTGAGAATATAGACTTAATAATAATAACAATTTATCTCCCAAATAAAAAAATATGTATCTTGTGGAGCGGTCGCTCCACCCAGCCAAGTCGTACTGTACGCTCACACTCACTCAACATACCGTTACTGCCTATAAACAGAGGAGCAGACCAAACACTTTTACTGTAAGCAACAACATGGCATTTTCGGCCTACTGGATCTTAAAATTCGAAAATCTCATCTTGTTGCGAAATATCTTAATTTCGAGCTATGACCCACCCCACCCCCTATATAAAATTTGGGAACAACATGTTATGTAATTTGCGAGCAAGAGGGCCGTGAAAGCAGTGAAATTTACACCCCTTTTAAAAGCAATCTGATGATGATTCAGAGGGTCAGGAAACACTGTTGACAAGGCCACAGCCTAATCGGGTTAACCGATCGATCTGAAATTTTTACCACGTGTGCACTTTTGGCGTCTGAGGTGCCTTTTGCTATAACTGGTTTTATGCCGCCATTTTGAAACCGGAAGTGACGTTATATCTCGAAAACAGTTGAACCGATCTGAACGAAATTTGCGCCAATCGATTCAGACGGTCATCTTTATGAAATATCAATAGTCGAAATAATATTGCACTATTACCAAAACCGGAAATGACGTCATAAAAATGCCAAATCTGACTAAAATAATCTCTTTTAACAATAACTACATATTCAGAAGGCTTATAATGTTACATAACATTTATAGATACAAATTTAAGGTGGCACTGATGTCAGCCGCCATTTTGAAAACCGGAAGTGATGCGATAACTCGAGAACGGCTGGACCGATTGGAACGATGCTTTCGCAATTCATCATGGAATATAATTGCTTACATTACTCTTCAACTGAAAAAAATATATGAGAAATCTAAAAATTCAGCACTGAAAAGTAGTGATTTCAAAAAATTGCCAAGTCAAAACTTCTCAAAAAATACTTGGCGCATCGTTTTTTAGGGCATAGATATATTATATGTATAGATGAGTATATTTGATTTCCGGCCTACTTCTATACTATTTATATGCACGATGCGCCAAGTATTTTTTGAAAAGATTTGACTTGGCAATTTTTTGATATCACTACTTTTCAGTGCTGAATTTTTAGATTTCTAATATATATTTTTTTCAGATGAATAGACTTGGCTGGTATTTTTACACGGAGTGTTTTTTATGGGGTATCAATTAAATTACACATCACGAAACATCTCCAACTCGCCTGTGCCGTCAACAGGGACCCGAACCTTTATTAATAAAGGTTCCGGTTCCGGTTCCGGTTCCACAATTTTACTTTTTAAAGGTTTGGGTTCCGGTTCCGGTTCGTAAACAAATAATCTTAAAGGTTCGGTTCCGGTTCCTGCATAAAGGTTCCGGGTTCCGGGTTTATAACACTTCAGGGGCTGGATTCAAAAAGAAGTATAACTTTATGACCGAAAAAAACTAGTATCAATATTAGCAATTACCATGTTTTACCGGCATATCTTTATGAATATAATTATTCAGATCACCATTTAAAATGATAAAATACCAAGTGTTGACATGATAATATCATGGTAATAGATATATTGGTAGTTTTATTGTTATACCGGCATAAAGTTATGCCGGTATAGGGCTTAAAACCTTTTGTGAATCCAGCTCCAGTATTATGTCAAATTTAATGGAATTTTTTGATTTGGATTTTGTCCTTTGAATGAAGCACTGGTGTAGTGTCTGTAATATGCGTACAGAAGTCACAGGATGGTGCGCAGACTAAATCTCAGAGTCAGAAGAGACAATGGCGGCAATTTTCTCCATAAGACGGCGTAAACATTCATTTTGCCAGAGCTATCATATTCATAATTGTCAGCAATGCAGTTCTCATCGCAGTAGTCATATTAAAAAATTGAAAACTCGAGCACCATTTAAAAATGAAGGATTTTCAAGAATTAAAAAAGTCTACAAAAAATACTAATAAAATGTTATCAAAAAATATTATTTTTTTACAACTTTGCGAATAATATTTTTTGAAAATATCATAATATTAAAATCCAAAATTTAAAAAATTAAATCTACATGTTTCTTTTATTAAAAGAAGGAACCTTAAAGAACCTTAAAGAACCTTTAAGAACCTAATTGATTATAAAGGTTCGGGTTCCGGTTCCGGTTCTTGGGGGAAAAAGTATAACGTTTCCGGTTCCGGTTCCAAAATTATAAAGGTTCATACCGGTTCTAGGTTCCGGTTCCGGTTCCGGTTCCGGTTCCGGTTCCGGTTCCGGTTCGGGTCCCTGGCCGTCAATGCATTCATAATTTTCGTCGTCCACATTTTGTGCAATTGTTTTGATAGTCACGGCCTCCTTAGACTGTTCAATTGATTTTATGATGTCGCGACTTTAAAAAATTGCGTTAAATGTGGACGACGAAAATGATGAATGCATTGACGGCACAGGCGAGTTGGAGAAGTTTCGTGATATTTAATTGATATGAGAAGAATCGTCGTGAAAAATAAGGAAGAGTCGTAAACTTGAATTACAGGTATGTGTTTAATATCTTTGTATTGTCCAGTTGAACACAGGCTGATGATCTGTCTTTGGTCGATGTTTCTTCGTAGTTCACAGAGCCTTTCAATAAAGTTAATCATTTTCATTATTAAAGTGTCATATGAATTACATTAGATCGATCTTTTGTGATGAACTTCAGTACAATCAGCATTATTGTAGTCATCACCACGAGAAAGATAATTGTACTGAAAGGTAACCCCTTTTTTCCTGTGAAATAAAATGGCATGCCTCGTGGGCTTGCAGGCTATAGTCAGATCAAACGTAGGCAGGCATCAAACTGGTCACGTGGGGAAGAGTCTTCTTAAGTCGGGCACGAAAACGCTCCGTTTCTTGTCCGTCGCTCGTCCGTCTCTCACACAGAGCGTTTTCGTGCCCCACACATGCTGACCACATAGTAGGAGCAAAGCTATGACAGTAAGCGATGAAAATTTAGATAAAGGTTCAATACATGCCATGCCTTTCTTGCTTTTTTGATATTCAACCGTTTGCCAAATATGGCAATTTATATTTCGTATTTCCCTCTAAAACCGCTCCAAATCGACTTTTGGCGGGGAAAAATATAAGACCGCTACAGATCCTAATATTCGCAGCGTCGTATTTTTTATGCGTAAATTTATTTAAAAAAATATATTGTGCGACTTTTCTGCTTTCCTTTAACAAATATGCACCAAAATCGTTTCAAGCATTTCAAAGAATGTTGAGGCCACTGAAATAAAATTATATTCCTGGTATTCCTGTAGGGTGGGTCAGAGTGTGGGTCTATTTAGACCGAAAAATCCGATTACTTTTGGAAGCTAGGAGAGTTTCACCCCGATTATGAAATCTAGTAAAATCGAAAATTACGACCTTGAAATTTAATGTGAAGGAACAGTCATTATGCCATTATTTTTAATAAATTGCTGAAAAGCAATTTAATAAATGCCTTGACTTTATTGTTTCAATGTCGGTCATTCTTACATGAGAATAGATTTTACCATTGTTTATACCCATGTCGTCAACCACGATTTTGATGCTCTCTAGTTTGTATCTAGTACGCTTTGGAAATGAAATGTGGCAACACTGTAGTGCTGACTGCGCCAAACATAACGAGTGAGCGACCTTGAGCGCGTGTGGTCAGAAGGTTGACACTGACAGAAGGGAAGAGACTGCACATTCTGTGGATCGTCCGGCAAAGAATAAGTAAGTTCAGTTTCATTTATTTAGCAAGTCGCAAGACAAATTGACAGCTAGTTGCTGCAAACAGTAGCCTAATTCACAATCAGTTACAATATTGTGTTTGAGGAATTAAAAGATAGGCGTAAGGCAGGCAAGAAGTACCAAGCAAGGTTATGATTCATCCACCTCGAATCGCGAGTACAATGTTTAGTTTTCAACCGACTCAAGTACAATCAGGGTTTTGACTTATTGAAACCTTTCACGGACTTGAAAACGTTGACTACTAAACCTTGGTCTTCAACTATTTCAAGTTTTATAGGTACAATGATACACGCTTAACTCTGTAAATAAATAAATATAAAATACAAAAGTGTTTCTCAAGAAACCTGGTACCGCGCCTGGTACCTAGGCATATTGTGTCGGCAAGTGTTGTTACTTTACTAGTTTTGGTTATGATCTTGACTGTTCCACAACCACTGCTTATTTAGAATTTTGTCTAAAATTAAACGGCCGATTTCGGCGATCACGGATTTGTTTTACCAATGATTTTGACATAATATGGACATGCCACCCAGCAAACACAAGAGTGCACGCCTTGTATCGTTTTTGTACCTTCATGCGGTGTTGTATTTGTGTTGTACAGAAGTTACAGGGCCGGCAAAATCATGTCCCGAAAATATGCACATTTTCCATCATGTACAGCGTGCACCAACCCAGTTGCGGACCAGCATCTTTCTTGCACAAAACCAACTGCCATGAAAAGATACCTCGCCGTTAACTTACTTGCACTTATCTTGCAGCCATGAAATGTACACTCCCAACACCGGGCGTGCATCGTCCGTGCGGATTGCGTGCACAAAATTTGCGCCAACGAAACGGCATCTTTCTTGCACTTGCTCTTTCGCATGTAAAACGCTAGTTCCAAAATTAGCTACGGGGATCGCTACTTGTTCATGTTGCCGTATTTAAGGGAGGACAATGGTGAAAATCCTAAAATCTACAATAAGAATGCAATGGCTGTGAAATTTTAAGGGTTTACTAACACAAGAAAAGGGATTTAATTTTAATTTTTTTCATTAAAAAAAAAAAAAAAATTTGGCTTCTAGACAATTTTTTATTTAAAAAAAAGTGAGTTTCGTTGGTACAGTTTTATTTCCACATTTTTTGTGATAACAAAATTAAAAAATTATTTTATGGAATATAAAAACATAATTAACAATCTGGTAAGAGGAATTTTTGAAATAATATTTTTTACCTGCACAAAAAAATTATCAAAAAAAATAATAAATTATATTGTAGCAACACTATTGGTTACAAATTTATTGTAGAAGTATGAAGTACAATATGGCAAAAAGGCTCTTTCAGTACCTTTATAATCCATTCATGGACATACAAAAAAAAAATGAAGACAATCGCACAAGAACTTTTTGAGATAAATTCGCATCATCAGTAAATTTTATATATATAAATATATATATATAATAGCATATATGAAATATTGTACTCCATTAGAAAGCATTGCATTATCACAGTAAAACAATTATATACAGTATCTTACAAGGGAAAATACTACTTAAAAGAGTTAATTTCTATTTTATAAAAGTTATATAGACAAAATTTTGAAATAATTTTTTTTTTGGAAAATATAAAATTTTGGTAGAAATTTCACCATTGTCCTCCCTTAAAACAAATATTATAGTATTCAAAATCGAAAAAATTATCTAGTTTCATACAAGGAGGTAGTTTGTACTGTGTGATAGAAGACATTGCAATTAGTACATGAAAGGCAATTTTATGAGACATGCACTGGATTCGAACTCCGGTCGTCGATTTGGCGCGCTCCCGATGTATCCACTCCTCCACGGTGACGATGGAGCTTCGAGGGTGAAATAAGCCACTTGACCGGCGAGCGAGCGCGAGCGATCGTACGACACAATTCTGATACAAAACGGGTACCTACCTACTGCTGGGGCACTCCAATACCGCGCAATTCAATTTGTTTAAAAGAATGCATTAAGTATCATAGTATTTTCAATTTCCTCATCAATTTTAACATCAAATAATTTTTTTATGTTATTAATTTGTACAGTGCAATGAAATTAATATAATAAGCATAACAAATAAAATGTGTTCATAATTAAAACATCCCGTTAAAATATTGATACATGAGATTATTATATACGTCATGAAAGTCCAATTCATACCTATATAATTAATTTTATATTTAAGTAACATTGAAATACTTGATTTCTTGTGGATGATCGTATACAATATTTGTACCAGGCCGGCACCAATGCGTGCACTTTTCGTGCACTTTATATTTAAAATGCTCATTTTGAAGACTTATTGCGAGTATTAACTGAAAAAAACACACGGACATGTATTAGGATGTGAAATAATACAACTGATATAGATTAGAATTGATTTCGCATAGATATTCATGTTTTCTTTATTTATATTTTCGCTTTAAATTATCTAAACACATCCATAGCGTGACTATACAGATTGGGTAGGCAAGAAAGTGGAACGAATAACAGCGTTGTACAACATTGGGCCAGCAATGGTTTTGCATGTTTCCGATATAGTTGTTTCGCAACGCAAGAAACATGCACTCCTGTTGATACCAGCCCAGCATTGTTGAGTGCACTGCTTGTGTGTATACAATAAACATACACGTCGGTAGACACTGGCCCGGCATTGTTGCGCTTGCAGTATTTCTGTATACAAGAAACATACACGTCGGTCAATACCGGCCCGGTATTGTTGCGCTTGCAGTATTTCTGTATACAAGAAACATACACGTCGGTAGACACTGGCCCGGTATTGTTGCGCGTGCAGCTTTTGGTATGCAAGAAACATACACGTCGGTAGACACTGGCCCGGTATTGTTGCGCGTGCAGCTTTTGGTATACAAGAAACATACACGTCGGTAGACACTGGCCCGGTATTGTCGCGCGTGCAAATAAATTGCAGTGTTGTACGCGGGTACAGGCCCAGCATACAAAAGGTACACTCTCTGAAGGTGCAATTTATGTGTGTAGACGAACAGATATCTTTCTTGTATCAACCGTACAACGCCCAACACTTTCCTTGCACATGATGCGTCGGGAAGGCACAATTAATGTACAAAGCGTGCAGTGCAGTGTTTGCTGGGCATGCAGTTGCGTAATTTCAGATCCCCCCCCCCCTCTCCACCACAGGTTAATTTATTATTCTAATCTGGTCCACTCTACCATTTTAGTTACCATACCGTAAAAATCTGTAGTAATGTGAATCTTTTTGTGTTAATTTTTGAATACGATACGACAAATTTTTAATTATTTTCAATCCAGTTGCATGCATGCTGTGGATTTTTGTAATATTCATAGCACCACCACCACCTTCTTCATGCACTCCTCTCTCCCGATTCATAGCTTACACAAACTTCGTTTGTTTTATATTGGCATTACGAAAAATAGACGATTCCATAAAGTATCTGAGAGGCTCTGGTTTCTAAGAAAATTTCACTTGCTGCTTGATTTCCACGTACATCGTCCATTGAAGTTTTCACCCCGAGAACGGACATGGTGTTGGCGTAGTGAATTGGACGTCAGTCCTTGGGGGGGATGGTGTATTGTTTCGAAAACAAACATTGCACTAGGTCAATGGGGGCATGGGTGCCGCGTAATTTCTGTCGGGGGTTGGGGAAGGGGGGGGGGAGACAAGGAAATCACTTTGCCACGGGATGAGGATGGTGACGGGCACCCCCCCCCCCCCCCCCCCTACCACCACCCTGCCCCGTTGGGCGTTCTTAGGTTTTATGACACAGTTTTGAGACGATTTGAGATGTACACTCGGCCAAACAAAACTTGAACGTTGACCAAATTTGAATGACTGCTGGTCATGTCCCATAACCAATCAAAGATTGTTATTATCATTGAAATGTGAGGTCACCTACTAGAGTGAGACAATGAGATCGCTTAGACTGACTTCTGATGGTGCGATCTTACATTTATAAGCCTATCAGATTTTTTAAACATTCAAGTTTTGTTTGGCCAAGTGTACATATTCTGTTGAATTATTAAGCTTTTAAAAAAAATTAAACTTTGAAATGTGGGGGGCTCTTCTTGCCCCGCAGGACAATTTTTGCTTTTTTGGTACTACGAAATCAATTTTTTAACGTTTTTTGATTACAAAATGCATCTACGATAACTACGATATTTGATGGTTAGTGGTTACCTGGGCAATTGTAGCGGAGGGGGGGAAGAAAGAGCCAGTGTGACGTCATGTTTAAATGTTGTTAATTTTAAGCATTTTGAATTAATTTCATGTAGGTACCCTAAAATTGATTCAAAATTTATAAATTACGCGGGCAGATCAATTAGTGTAAGGAATTTGTGACGTCCGTTTGGGACAGAGACAGGGTTTCCAAAAGTGTGACAAAATGTGACAAGAAGGAGGGGGCGAGTCAAATTACACCATTTTTAGCGTGGCGCTCTTTTCAATTTGTATTCAGCCCGATTCAAAACGGTATAGGGGGGGGGGGGGGGGGGGTTTCTCGACTGCGAACAAGGTGACAAGTAGACGGTAATGTAGTTACACCACGTTACATCGATAAAACTATTGACTTCCGCTCAGTGAAACGCGTTGATGAGCGAGCATAATTTTTAAACATTTGAACCAATAATAGTATCAAAGAAATTATGGTCTGCAACGCTCAGAAAAGGTCCGAACATATGTGCAAAATTTCAGCTTGATCGAAGAAAAAATGTGACCTGCATCGTCAGTAACAGAATTACAAAAAAAAATCCGTGCCAAAAGAGCCATAAGGAGTCATCTCGCTTCGCTCGCTCAATAAGGGTTCCAGTTTGGGTTGAGACAAAAAAAGTTATACAGGATCGGGTTTGGGTTCACAAAAAATACGATTTTTTCGGGTTACGGGTTCGGGGTTGGGTATCGGGCCCCAAACACTGCAGACAAGACATAATTTTCGAAAATTATTTATATTCAGTGATATCTTATTCCAGATATATTTGATTAGCGATGTCTGTGCGTCGAGTGATTTGCGACGGCTGTCGGAAGGATAGGATCGAGGGATTCCGCTACAAGTGTATCTCATGCGAAGACTACGACCTGTGCTCTATGTGTGAGTACGCAGGCTGGCACAGACAGCACTTCATGGTCCGCATCCCGAGACACATCGCATGGGTGAGTCTTGATTCCGCTACAAGTGTATCTCATGCGACGACTACGACCTGAGCTCTATGTGTGAGTACGCAGGCTGGCACAGACAGCACTTCATGGTCCGCATCCCGAGACACATCGCATGGGTGAGTCTTGATTCCGCTACAAGTGTACCTCATGCGACGACTACGACCTGTGCTCTATGTGTGAGTACGCAGGCTGGCACAGACAGCACTTCATGGTCCGCATCCCGAGACACATCGCATGGGTGAGTCTTGATTCCGCTACAAGTGTATCTCATGCGACGACTACGACCTGTGCTCTATGTGTGAGTACGCAGGCTGGCACAGACAGCACTTCATGGTCCGCATCCCGAGACACATCGCATGGGTGAGTCTTGATTCCGCTACAAGTGTATCTCATGCGACGACTACGACCTGTGCTCTATGTGTGAGTACGCAGGCTGGCACAGACAGCACTTCATGGTCCGCATCCCGAGACAAATCGCATGGGTGAGTCTTGATTCCGCTACAAGTGTATCTCATGCGACGACTACGACCTGTGCTCTATGTGTGAGTACGCAGGCTGGCACAGACAGCACTTCATGGTCCGCATCCCGAGACACATCGCATGGGTGAGTCTTGATTCCGCTACAAGTGTATCTCATGCGACGACTACGACCTGTGCTCTATGTGTGAGTACGCAGGCTGGAACAGACAGCACTTCATGGTCCGCATCCCGAGACACAACGCATGGGTGAGTCTTGATTCCGCTACAAGTGTATCTCATGCGACGACTACGACCTGTGCTCTATGTGTGAGTACGCAGGCTGGCACAGACAGCACTTCATGGTCCGCATCCCGAGACACATCGCATGGGTGAGTCTTGATTCCGCTACAAGTGTACCTCATGCGACGACTACGACCTGTGCTCTATGTGTGAGTACGCAGGCTGGCACAGACAGCACTTCATGGTCCGCATCCCGAGACACATCGCATGGGTGAGTCTTGATTCCGCTACAAGTGTATCTCATGCGACGACTACGACCTGTGCTCTATGTGTGAGTACGCAGGCTGGCACAGACAGCACTTCATGGTCCGCATCCCGAGACACATCGCATGGGTGAGTCTTGATTCCGCTACAAGTGTATCTCATGCGACGACTACGACCTGTGCTCTATGTGTGAGTACGCAGGCAGGCACAGACAGCACTTCATGGTCCGCATCCCGAGACACATCGCATGGGTGAGTCTTGATTCCGCTACAAGTGTATCTCATGCGACTACTACGACCTGTGCTCTATGTGTGAGTACGCAGGCTGGCACAGACAGCACTTCATGGTCCGCATCCCGAGACACATCGCATGGGTGAGTCTTGATTCCGCTACAAGTGTATCTCATGCGACGACTACGACCTGTGCTCTATGTGTGAGTACGCAGGCTGGCACAGACAGCACTTCATGGTCCGCATCCCGAGACACATCGCATGGGTGAGTCTTGATTCCGCTACAAGTGTATCTCATGCGACGACTACGACCTGTGCTCTATGTGTGAGTACGCAGGCTGGCACAGACAGCACTTCATGGTCCGCATCCCGAGACACATCGCATGGGTGAGTCTTGATTCCGCTACAAGTGTACCTCATGCGACGACTACGACCTGTGCTCTATGTGTGAGTACGCAGGCTGGCACAGACAGCACTTCATGGTCCGCATCCCGAGACACATCGCATGGGTGAGTCTTGATTCCGCTACAAGTGTATCTCATGCGACGACTACGACCTGTGCTCTATGTGTGAGTACGCAGGCTGGCACAGACAGCACTTCATGGTCCGCATCCCGAGACACATCGCATGGGTGAGTCTTGATTCCGCTACAAGTGTATCTCATGCGACGACTACGACCTGTGCTCTATGTGTGAGTACGCAGGCTGGCACAGACAGCACTTCATGGTCCGCATCCCGAGACACATCGCATGGGTGAGTCTTGATTCCGCTACAAGTGTATCTCATGCGACGACTACGACCTGTGCTCTATGTGTGAGTACGCAGGCTGGCACAGACAGCACTTCATGATCCGCATCCCGAGACACATCGCATGGGTGAGTCTTGATTCCGCTACAAGTGTACCTCATGCGACGACTACGACCTGTGCTCTATGTGTGAGTACGCAGGCTGGCACAGACAGCATGGTCCGCATCCCGAGACACATCGCATGGGTGAGTCTTGATTCCGCTACAAGTGTATCTCATGCGACGACTACGACCTGTGCTCTATGTGTGAGTACGCAGGCTGGCACAGACAGCACTTCATGGTCCGCATCCCGAGACACATCGCATGGGTGAGTCTTGATTCCGCTACAAGTGTATCTCATGCGACGACTACGACCTGTGCTCTATGTGTGAGTACGCAGGCTGGCACAGACAGCACTTCATGGTCCGCATCCCGAGACACATCGCATGGGTGAGTCTTGATTCCGCTACAAGTGTATCTCATGCGACGACTACGACCTGTGCTCTATGTGTGAGTACGCAGGCTGGCACAGACAGCACTTCATGGTCCGCATCCCGAGACACATCGCATGGGTGAGTCTTGATTCCGCTACAAGTGTATCTCATGCGACGACTACGACCTGTGCTCTATGTGTGAGTACGCAGGCTGGCACAGACAGCACTTCATGGTCCGCATCCCGAGACACATCGCATGGGTGAGTCTTGATTCCGCTACAAGTGTATCTCATGCGACGACTACGACCTGTGCTCTATGTGTGAGTACGCAGGCTGGCACAGACAGCACTTCATGGTCCGCATCCCGAGACACATCGCATGGGTGAGTCTTGATTCCGCTACAAGTGTATCTCATGCGACGACTACGACCTGTGCTCTATGTGTGAGTACGCAGGCTGGCACAGACAGCACTTCATGGTCCGCATCCCGAGACACATCGCATGGGTGAGTCTTGATTCCGCTACAAGTGTATCTCATGCGACGACTACGACCTGTGCTCTATGTGTGAGTACGCAGGCTGGCACAGACAGCACTTCATGGTCCGCATCCCGAGACACATCGCATGGGTGAGTCTTGATTCCGCTACAAGTGTATCTCATGCGACGACTACGACCTGTGCTCTATGTGTGAGTACGCAGGCTGGCACAGACAGCACTTCATGGTCCGCATCCCGAGACACATCGCATGGGTGAGTCTTGATTCCGCTACAAGTGGATCTCATGCGACGACTTCGACCTGTGCTCTATATGTGAGTACGCAGGCTGGCACAGACAGCACTTCATGGTCCGCATCCCGAGACACATCGCATGGGTGAGTCTTGATTCCGCTACAAGTGGATCTCATGCGACGACTACGACCTGTGCTCTATGTGTGAGTACGCAGGCTGGCACAGACAGCACTTCATGGTCCGCATCCCGAGACACATCGCATGGGTGAGTCTTGATTCCGCTACAAGTGTATCTCATGCGACGACTACGACCTGTGCTCTATGTGTGAGTACGCAGGCTGGCACAGACAGCACTTCATGGTCCGCATCCCGAGACACATCGCATGGGTGAGTCTTGATTCCGCTACAAGTGTATCTCATGCGACGACTACGACCTGAGCTCTATGTGTGAGTACGCAGGCTGGCACAGACAGCACTTCATGGTCCGCATCCCGAGACACATCGCATGGGTGAGTCTTAATTCCGCTACAAGTGTATCTTATGCGACGACTACGACCTGTGCTCTATGTGTGAGTACGCAGGCTGGCACAGACAGCACTTCATGGTCCGCATCCCGAGACACATCGCATGGGTGAGTCTTGATTCCGCTACAAGTGGATCTCATGCGACGACTACGACCTGTGCTCTATGTGTGAGTACGCAGGCTGGCACAGACAGCACTTCATGGTCCGCATCCCGAGACACATCGCATGGGTGAGTCTTGATTCCGCTACAAGTGTATCTCATGCGACGACTACGACCTGTGCTCTATGTGTGAGTACGCAGGCTGGCATAGACAGCACTTTATGGTCCGCATCCCGAGACACAACGCATGGGTGAGTCTTGATTCCGCTACAAGTGTATCTCATGCGACGACTACGACCTGTGCTCTATGTGTGAGTACGCAGGCTGGCACAGACAGCACTTCATGGTCCGCATCCCGAGACACATCGCATGGGTGAGTCTTGATTCCGCTACAAGTATATCTCATGCGACGACTACGACCTGTGCTCTATGTGTGAGTACGCAGGCTGGCACAGACAGCACTTCATGGTCCGCATCCCGAGACACATCGCATGGGTGAGTCTTGATTCCGCTACAAGTGTACCTCATGCGACGACTACGACCTGTGCTCTATGTGTGAGTACGCAGGCTGGCACAGACAGCACTTCATGGTCCGCATCCCGAGACACATCGCATGGGTGAGTCTTGATTCCGCTACAAGTGTATCTCATGCGACGACTACGACCTGTGCTCTATGTGTGAGTACGCAGGCTGGCACAGACAGCACTTCATGGTCCGCATCCCGAGACACATCGCATGGGTGAGTCTTGATTCCGCTACAAGTGTATCTCATGCGACGACTACGACCTGTGCTCTATGTGTGAGTACGCAGGCTGGCACAGACAGCACTTCATGGTCCGCATCCCGAGACACATCGCATGGGTGAGTCTTGATTCCGCTACAAGTGGATCTCATGCGACGACTACGACCTGTGCTCTATGTGTGAGTACGCAGGCTGGCACAGACAGCACTTCATGGTCCGCATCCCGAGACACATCGCATGGGTGAGTCTTGATTCCGCTACAAGTGTATCTCATGCGACGACTACGACCTGTGCTCTATGTGTGAGTACGCAGGCTGGCACAGACAGCACTTCATGGTCCGCATCCCGAGACACATCGCATGGGTGAGTCTTGATTCCGCTACAAGTGTATCTCATGCGACGACTACGACCTGTGCTCTATGTGTGAGTACGCAGGCTGGCACAGACAGCACTTCATGGTCCGCATCCCGAGACACATCGCATGGGTGAGTCTTGATTCCGCTACAAGTGTATCTCATGTGACGACTACGACCTGAGCTCTATGTGTGAGTACGCAGGCTGGCACAGACAGCACTTCATGGTCCGCATCCCGAGACACATCGCATGGGTGAGTCTTGATTCCGCTACAAGTGTATCTTATGCGACGACTACGACCTGTGCTCTATGTGTGAGTACGCAGGCTGGCACAGACAGCACTTCATGGTCCGCATCCCGAGACACATCGCATGGGTGAGTCTTGATTCCGCTACAAGTGTATCTCATGCGACGACTACGACCTGTGCTCTATGTGTGAGTACGCAGGCTGGCACAGACAGCACTTCATGGTCCGCATCCCGAGACACATCGCATGGGTGAGTCTTGATTCCGCTACAAGTGTTCTCATGCGACGACTACGACCTGTGCTCTATGTGTGAGTACGCAGGCTGGCACAGACAGCACTTCATGGTCCGCATCCCGAGACACATCGCATGGGTGAGTCTTGATTCCGCTACAAGTGTATCTCATGCGACGACTACGACCTGTGCTCTATGTGTGAGTACGCAGGCTGGCACAGACAGCACTTCATGGTCCGCATCCCGAGACACATCGCATGGGTGAGTCTTGATTCCGCTACAAGTGTATCTCATGCGACGACTACGACCTGTGCTCTATGTGTGAGTACGCAGGCTGGCACAGACAGCACTTCATGGTCCGCATCCCGAGACACATCGCATGGGTGAGTCTTGATTCCGCTACAAGTGTATCTCATGCGACGACTACGACCTGTGCTCTATGTGTGAGTACGCAGGCTGGCACAGACAGCACTTCATGGTCCGCATCCCGAGACACATCGCATGGGTGAGTCTTGATTCCGCTACAAGTGTATCTTATGCGACGACTACGACCTGTGCTCTATGTGTGAGTACGCAGGCTGGCACAGACAGCACTTCATGGTCCGCATCCCGAGACACATCGCATGGGTGAGTCTTGATTCCGCTACAAGTGTATCTCATGCGACGACTACGACCTGTGCTCTATGTGTGAGTACGCAGGCTGGCACAGACAGCACTTCATGGTCCGCATCCCGAGACACATCGCATGGGTGAGTCTTGATTCCGCTACAAGTGTATCTCATGCGACGACTACGACCTGTGCTCTATGTGTGAGTACGCAGGCTGGCACAGACAGCACTTCATGGTCCGCATCCCGAGACACATCGCATGGGTGAGTCTTGATTCCGCTACAAGTGGATCTCATGCGACGACTACGACCTGTGCTCTATGTGTGAGTACGCAGGCTGGCACAGACAGCACTTCATGGTCCGCATCCCGAGACACATCGCATGGGTGAGTCTTGATTCCGCTACAAGTGTATCTCATGCGACGACTACGACCTGTGCTCTATGTGTGAGTACGCAGGCTGGCACAGACAGCACTTCATGGTCCGCATCCCGAGACACATCGCATGGGTGAGTCTTGATTCCGCTACAAGTGTATCTCATGCGACGACTACGACCTGTGCTCTATGTGTGAGTACGCAGGCTGGCACAGACAGCACTTCATGGTCCGCATCCCGAGACACATCGCATGGGTGAGTCTTGATTCCGCTACAAGTGTATCTCATGTGACGACTACGACCTGTGCTCTATGTGTGATACGCAGGCTGGCACAGACAGCACTTCATGGTCCGCATCCCGAGACACATCGCATGGGTGAGTCTTGATTCCGCTACAAGTGTATCTTATGCGACGACTTTGACCTGTGCTCTATGTGTGAGTACGCAGGCTGGCACAGACAGCACTTCATGGTCTGCATCCCGAGACACATCGCATGGGTGAGTCTTGATTCCGCTACAAGTGTATCTCATGCGACGACTACGACCTGTGCTCTATGTGTGAGTACGCAGGCTGGCACAGACAGCACTTCATGGTCCGCATCCCGAGACACATCGCATGGGTGAGTCTTGATTCCGCTACAAGTGTACCTCATGCGACGACTACGACCTGTGCTCTATGTGTGAGTACGCAGGCTGGCACAGACAGCACTTCATGGTCCGCATCCCGAGACACATCGCATGGGTGAGTCTTGATTCCGCTACAAGTGTATCTTATGCGACGACTACGACCTGTGCTCTATGTGTGAGTACGCAGGCTGGCACAGACAGCACTTCATGGTCCGCATCCCGAGACACATCGCATGGGTGAGTCTTGATTCCGCTACAAGTGTATCTCATGCGACGACTACGACCTGTGCTCTATGTGTGAGTACGCAGGCTGGCACAGACAGCACTTCATGGTCCGCATCCCGAGACACATCGCATGGGTGAGTCTTGATTCCGCTACAAGTGTATCTCATGCGACGACTACAACCTGTGCTCTATGTGTGAGTACGCAGGCTGGCACAGACAGCACTTCATGGTCCGCATCCCGAGACACATCGCATGGGTGAGTCTTGATTCCGCTACAAGTGTATCTCATGCGACGACTACGACCTGTGCTCTATGTGTGAGTACGCAGGCTGGCACAGACAGCACTTCATGGTCCGCATCCCGAGACACATCGCATGGGTGAGTCTTGATTCCGCTACAAGTGTATCTCATGCGACGACTACGACCTGCGCTCTATGTGTGAGTACGCAGGCTGGCACAGACAGCACTTCATGGTCCGCATCCCGAGACACATCGCATAGGTGAGTCTTGACCGCTACAAGTGTATCTCATGCGACGACTACGACCTGTGCTCTATGTGTGAGTACGCAGGCTGGCACAGACAGCACTTCATGGTCCGCATCCCGAGACACATCGCATGGGTGAGTCTTGATTCCGCTACAAGTGTACCTCATGCGACGACTACGACCTGTGCTCTATGTGTGAGTACGCAGGCTGGCACAGACAGCACTTCATGGTCCGCATCCCGAGACACATCGCATGGGTGAGTCTTGATTCCGCTACAAGTGTATCTCATGCGACGACTACGACCTGTGCTCTATGTGTGAGTACGCAGGCTGGCACAGACAGCACTTCATGGTCCGCATCCCGAGACACATCGCATGGGTGAGTCTTGATTCCGCTACAAGTGTATCTCATGCGACGACTACGACCTGTGCTCTATGTGTGAGTACGCAGGCTGGCACAGACAGCACTTCATGGTCCGCATCCCGAGACACATCGCATGGGTGAGTCTTGATTCCGCTACAAGTGTATCTCATGCGACGACTACGACCTGTGCTCTATGTGTGAGTACGCAGGCTGGCACAGACAGCACTTCATGGTCCGCATCCCGAGACACATCGCATGGGTGAGTCTTGATTCCGCTACAAGTGTATCTCATGCGACGACTACGACCTGTGCTCTATGTGTGAGTACGCAGGCTGGCACAGACAGCACTTCATGGTCCGCATCCCGAGACACATCGCATGGGTGAGTCTTGATTCCGCTACAAGTGTATCTCATGCGACGACTACGACCTGTGCTCTATGTGTGAGTACGCAGGCTGGCACAGACAGCACTTCATGATCCGCATCCCGAGACACATCGCATGGGTGAGTCTTGATTCCGCTACAAGTGTACCTCATGCGACGACTACGACCTGTGCTCTATGTGTGAGTACGCAGGCTGGCACAGACAGCATGGTCCGCATCCCGAGACACATCGCATGGGTGAGTCTTGATTCCGCTACAAGTGTATCTCATGCGACGACTACGACCTGTGCTCTATGTGTGAGTACGCAGGCTGGCACAGACAGCACTTCATGGTCCGCATCCCGAGACACATCGCATGGGTGAGTCTTGATTCCGCTACAAGTGTATCTCATGCGACGACTACGACCTGTGCTCTATGTGTGAGTACGCAGGCTGGCACAGACAGCACTTCATGGTCCGCATCCCGAGACACATCGCATGGGTGAGTCTTGATTCCGCTACAAGTGTATCTCATGCGACGACTACGACCTGTGCTCTATGTGTGAGTACGCAGGCTGGCACAGACAGCATTTCATGGTCCGCATCCCGAGACACATCGCATGGGTGAGTCTTGATTCCGCTACAAGTGTATCTCATGCGACGACTACGACCTGTGCTCTATGTGTGAGTACGCAGGCTGGCACAGACAGCACTTCATGGTCCGCATCCCGAGACACATCGCATGGGTGAGTCTTGATTCCGCTACAAGTGTATCTCATGCGACGACTACGACCTGTGCTCTATGTGTGAGTACGCAGGCTGGCACAGACAGCACTTCATGGTCCGCATCCCGAGACACATCGCATGGGTGAGTCTTGATTCCGCTACAAGTGTATCTCATGCGACGACTACGACCTGTGCTCTATGTGTGAGTACGCAGGCTGGCACAGACAGCACTTCATGGTCCGCATCCCGAGACACATCGCATGGGTGAGTCTTGATTCCGCTACAAGTGTATCTCATGCGACGACTACGACCTGTGCTCTATGTGTGAGTACGCAGGCTGGCACAGACAGCACTTCATGGTCCGCATCCCGAGACACATCGCATGGGTGAGTCTTGATTCCGCTACAAGTGTATCTCATGCGACGACTACGACCTGTGCTCTATGTGTGAGTACGCAGGCTGGCACAGACAGCACTTCATGGTCCGCATCCCGAGACACATCGCATGGGTGAGTCTTGATTCCGCTACAAGTGGATCTCATGCGACGACTTCGACCTGTGCTCTATATGTGAGTACGCAGGCTGGCACAGACAGCACTTCATGGTCCGCATCCCGAGACACATCGCATGGGTGAGTCTTGATTCCGCTACAAGTGGATCTCATGCGACGACTACGACCTGTGCTCTATGTGTGAGTACGCAGGCTGGCACAGACAGCACTTCATGGTCCGCATCCCGAGACACATCGCATGGGTGAGTCTTGATTCCGCTACAAGTGTATCTCATGCGACGACTACGACCTGTGCTCTATGTGTGAGTACGCAGGCTGGCACAGACAGCACTTCATGGTCCGCATCCCGAGACACATCGCATGGGTGAGTCTTGATTCCGCTACAAGTGTATCTCATGCGACGACTACGACCTGAGCTCTATGTGTGAGTACGCAGGCTGGCACAGACAGCACTTCATGGTCCGCATCCCGAGACACATCGCATGGGTGAGTCTTAATTCCGCTACAAGTGTATCTTATGCGACGACTACGACCTGTGCTCTATGTGTGAGTACGCAGGCTGGCACAGACAGCACTTCATGGTCCGCATCCCGAGACACATCGCATGGGTGAGTCTTGATTCCGCTACAAGTGGATCTCATGCGACGACTACGACCTGTGCTCTATGTGTGAGTACGCAGGCTGGCACAGACAGCACTTCATGGTCCGCATCCCGAGACACATCGCATGGGTGAGTCTTGATTCCGCTACAAGTGTATCTCATGCGACGACTACGACCTGTGCTCTATGTGTGAGTACGCAGGCTGGCATAGACAGCACTTTATGGTCCGCATCCCGAGACACAACGCATGGGTGAGTCTTGATTCCGCTACAAGTGTATCTCATGCGACGACTACGACCTGTGCTCTATGTGTGAGTACGCAGGCTGGCACAGACAGCACTTCATGGTCCGCATCCCGAGACACATCGCATGGGTGAGTCTTGATTCCGCTACAAGTATATCTCATGCGACGACTACGACCTGTGCTCTATGTGTGAGTACGCAGGCTGGCACAGACAGCACTTCATGGTCCGCATCCCGAGACACATCGCATGGGTGAGTCTTGATTCCGCTACAAGTGTACCTCATGCGACGACTACGACCTGTGCTCTATGTGTGAGTACGCAGGCTGGCACAGACAGCACTTCATGGTCCGCATCCCGAGACACATCGCATGGGTGAGTCTTGATTCCGCTACAAGTGTATCTCATGCGACGACTACGACCTGTGCTCTATGTGTGAGTACGCAGGCTGGCACAGACAGCACTTCATGGTCCGCATCCCGAGACACATCGCATGGGTGAGTCTTGATTCCGCTACAAGTGTATCTCATGCGACGACTACGACCTGTGCTCTATGTGTGAGTACGCAGGCTGGCACAGACAGCACTTCATGGTCCGCATCCCGAGACACATCGCATGGGTGAGTCTTGATTCCGCTACAAGTGGATCTCATGCGACGACTACGACCTGTGCTCTATGTGTGAGTACGCAGGCTGGCACAGACAGCACTTCATGGTCCGCATCCCGAGACACATCGCATGGGTGAGTCTTGATTCCGCTACAAGTGTATCTCATGCGACGACTACGACCTGTGCTCTATGTGTGAGTACGCAGGCTGGCACAGACAGCACTTCATGGTCCGCATCCCGAGACACATCGCATGGGTGAGTCTTGATTCCGCTACAAGTGTATCTCATGCGACGACTACGACCTGTGCTCTATGTGTGAGTACGCAGGCTGGCACAGACAGCACTTCATGGTCCGCATCCCGAGACACATCGCATGGGTGAGTCTTGATTCCGCTACAAGTGTATCTCATGTGACGACTACGACCTGAGCTCTATGTGTGAGTACGCAGGCTGGCACAGACAGCACTTCATGGTCCGCATCCCGAGACACATCGCATGGGTGAGTCTTGATTCCGCTACAAGTGTATCTTATGCGACGACTACGACCTGTGCTCTATGTGTGAGTACGCAGGCTGGCACAGACAGCACTTCATGGTCCGCATCCCGAGACACATCGCATGGGTGAGTCTTGATTCCGCTACAAGTGTATCTCATGCGACGACTACGACCTGTGCTCTATGTGTGAGTACGCAGGCTGGCACAGACAGCACTTCATGGTCCGCATCCCGAGACACATCGCATGGGTGAGTCTTGATTCCGCTACAAGTGTTCTCATGCGACGACTACGACCTGTGCTCTATGTGTGAGTACGCAGGCTGGCACAGACAGCACTTCATGGTCCGCATCCCGAGACACATCGCATGGGTGAGTCTTGATTCCGCTACAAGTGTATCTCATGCGACGACTACGACCTGTGCTCTATGTGTGAGTACGCAGGCTGGCACAGACAGCACTTCATGGTCCGCATCCCGAGACACATCGCATGGGTGAGTCTTGATTCCGCTACAAGTGTATCTCATGCGACGACTACGACCTGTGCTCTATGTGTGAGTACGCAGGCTGGCACAGACAGCACTTCATGGTCCGCATCCCGAGACACATCGCATGGGTGAGTCTTGATTCCGCTACAAGTGTATCTCATGCGACGACTACGACCTGTGCTCTATGTGTGAGTACGCAGGCTGGCACAGACAGCACTTCATGGTCCGCATCCCGAGACACATCGCATGGGTGAGTCTTGATTCCGCTACAAGTGTATCTTATGCGACGACTACGACCTGTGCTCTATGTGTGAGTACGCAGGCTGGCACAGACAGCACTTCATGGTCCGCATCCCGAGACACATCGCATGGGTGAGTCTTGATTCCGCTACAAGTGTATCTCATGCGACGACTACGACCTGTGCTCTATGTGTGAGTACGCAGGCTGGCACAGACAGCACTTCATGGTCCGCATCCCGAGACACATCGCATGGGTGAGTCTTGATTCCGCTACAAGTGTATCTCATGCGACGACTACGACCTGTGCTCTATGTGTGAGTACGCAGGCTGGCACAGACAGCACTTCATGGTCCGCATCCCGAGACACATCGCATGGGTGAGTCTTGATTCCGCTACAAGTGGATCTCATGCGACGACTACGACCTGTGCTCTATGTGTGAGTACGCAGGCTGGCACAGACAGCACTTCATGGTCCGCATCCCGAGACACATCGCATGGGTGAGTCTTGATTCCGCTACAAGTGTATCTCATGCGACGACTACGACCTGTGCTCTATGTGTGAGTACGCAGGCTGGCACAGACAGCACTTCATGGTCCGCATCCCGAGACACATCGCATGGGTGAGTCTTGATTCCGCTACAAGTGTATCTCATGCGACGACTACGACCTGTGCTCTATGTGTGAGTACGCAGGCTGGCACAGACAGCACTTCATGGTCCGCATCCCGAGACACATCGCATGGGTGAGTCTTGATTCCGCTACAAGTGTATCTCATGTGACGACTACGACCTGTGCTCTATGTGTGATACGCAGGCTGGCACAGACAGCACTTCATGGTCCGCATCCCGAGACACATCGCATGGGTGAGTCTTGATTCCGCTACAAGTGTATCTTATGCGACGACTTTGACCTGTGCTCTATGTGTGAGTACGCAGGCTGGCACAGACAGCACTTCATGGTCTGCATCCCGAGACACATCGCATGGGTGAGTCTTGATTCCGCTACAAGTGTATCTCATGCGACGACTACGACCTGTGCTCTATGTGTGAGTACGCAGGCTGGCACAGACAGCACTTCATGGTCCGCATCCCGAGACACATCGCATGGGTGAGTCTTGATTCCGCTACAAGTGTACCTCATGCGACGACTACGACCTGTGCTCTATGTGTGAGTACGCAGGCTGGCACAGACAGCACTTCATGGTCCGCATCCCGAGACACATCGCATGGGTGAGTCTTGATTCCGCTACAAGTGTATCTTATGCGACGACTACGACCTGTGCTCTATGTGTGAGTACGCAGGCTGGCACAGACAGCACTTCATGGTCCGCATCCCGAGACACATCGCATGGGTGAGTCTTGATTCCGCTACAAGTGTATCTCATGCGACGACTACGACCTGTGCTCTATGTGTGAGTACGCAGGCTGGCACAGACAGCACTTCATGGTCCGCATCCCGAGACACATCGCATGGGTGAGTCTTGATTCCGCTACAAGTGTATCTCATGCGACGACTACAACCTGTGCTCTATGTGTGAGTACGCAGGCTGGCACAGACAGCACTTCATGGTCCGCATCCCGAGACACATCGCATGGGTGAGTCTTGATTCCGCTACAAGTGTATCTCATGCGACGACTACGACCTGTGCTCTATGTGTGAGTACGCAGGCTGGCACAGACAGCACTTCATGGTCCGCATCCCGAGACACATCGCATGGGTGAGTCTTGATTCCGCTACAAGTGTATCTCATGCGACGACTACGACCTGCGCTCTATGTGTGAGTACGCAGGCTGGCACAGACAGCACTTCATGGTCCGCATCCCGAGACACATCGCATAGGTGAGTCTTGACCGCTACAAGTGTATCTCATGCGACGACTACGACCTGTGCTCTATGTGTGAGTACGCAGGCTGGCACAGACAGCACTTCATGGTCCGCATCCCGAGACACATCGCATGGGTGAGTCTTGATTCCGCTACAAGTGTACCTCATGCGACGACTACGACCTGTGCTCTATGTGTGAGTACGCAGGCTGGCACAGACAGCACTTCATGGTCCGCATCCCGAGACACATCGCATGGGTGAGTCTTGATTCCGCTACAAGTGTATCTCATGCGACGACTACGACCTGTGCTCTATGTGTGAGTACGCAGGCTGGCACAGACAGCACTTCATGGTCCGCATCCCGAGACACATCGCATGGGTGAGTCTTGATTCCGCTACAAGTGTATCTCATGCGACGACTACGACCTGTGCTCTATGTGTGAGTACGCAGGCTGGCACAGACAGCACTTCATGGTCCGCATCCCGAGACACATCGCATGGGTGAGTCTTGATTCCGCTACAAGTGTATCTCATGCGACGACTACGACCTGTGCTCTATGTGTGAGTACGCAGGCTGGCACAGACAGCACTTCATGGTCCGCATCCCGAGACACATCGCATGGGTGAGTCTTGATTCCGCTACAAGTGTATCTCATGCGACGACTACGACCTGTGCTCTATGTGTGAGTACGCAGGCTGGCACAGACAGCACTTCATGGTCCGCATCCCGAGACACATCGCATGGGTGAGTCTTGATTCCGCTACAAGTGTATCTCATGCGACGACTACGACCTGTGCTCTATGTGTGAGTACGCAGGCTGGCACAGACAGCACTTCATGGTCCGCATCCCGAGACACATCGCATGGGTGAGTCTTGATTCCGCTACAAGTGTATCTCATGCGACGACTACGACCTGTGCTCTATGTGTGAGTACGCAGGCTGGCACAGACAGCACTTCATGGTCCGCATCCCGAGACACATCGCATGGGTGAGTCTTGATTCCGCTACAAGTGGATCTCATGCGACGACTTCGACCTGTGCTCTATGTGTGAGTACGCAGGCTGGCACAGACAGCACTTCATGGTCCGCATCCCGAGACACATCGCATGGGTGAGTCTTGATTCCGCTACAAGTGGATCTCATGCGACGACTACGACCTGTGCTCTATGTGTGAGTACGCAGGCTGGCACAGACAGCACTTCATGGTCCGCATCCCGAGACACATCGCATGGGTGAGTCTTGATTCCGCTACAAGTGTATCTCATGCGACGACTACGACCTGTGCTCTATGTGTGAGTACGCAGGCTGGCACAGACAGCACTTCATGGTCCGCATCCCGAGACACATCGCATGGGTGAGTCTTGATTCCGCTACAAGTGTATCTCATGCGACGACTACGACCTGTGCTCTATGTGTGAGTACGCAGGCTGGCACAGACAGCACTTCATGGTCCGCATCCCGAGACACATCGCATGGGTGAGTCTTGATTCCGCTACAAGTGTATCTCATGTGACGACTACGACCTGTGCTCTATGTGTGATACGCAGGCTGGCACAGACAGCACTTCATGGTCCGCATCCCGAGACACATCGCATGGGTGAGTCTTGATTCCGCTACAAGTGTATCTCATGCGACGACTACGACCTGTGCTCTATGTGTGAGTACGCAGGCTGGCACAGACAGCACTTCATGGTCTGCATCCCGAGACACATCGCATGGGTGAGTCTTGATTCCGCTACAAGTGTATCTCATGCGACGACTACGACCTGTGCTCTATGTGTGAGTACGCAGGCTGGCACAGACAGCACTTCATGGTCCGCATCCCGAGACACATCGCATGGGTGAGTCTTGATTCCGCTACAAGTGTTCTAATGCGACGACTACGACCTGTGCTCTATGTGTGAGTACGCAGGCTGGCACAGACAGCACTTCATGGTCCGCATCCCGAGACACATCGCATGGGTGAGTCTTGATTCCGCTACAAGTGTATCTCATGCGACGACTACGACCTGTGCTCTATGTGTGAGTACGCAGGCTGGCACAGACAGCACTTCATGGTCCGCATCCCGAGACACATCGCATGGGTGAGTCTTGATTCCGCTACAAGTGTATCTCATGCGACGACTACGACCTGTGCTCTATGTGTGAGTACGCAGGCTGGCACAGACAGCACTTCATGGTCCGCATCCCGAGACACATCGCATGGGTGAGTCTTGATTCCGCTACAAGTGTATCTCATGCGACGACTACAACCTGTGCTCTATGTGTGAGTACGCAGGCTGGCACAGACAGCACTTCATGGTCCGCATCCCGAGACACATCGCATGGGTGAGTCTTGATTCCGCTACAAGTGTATCTCATGCGACGACTACGACCTGTGCTCTATGTGTGAGTACGCAGGCTGGCACAGACAGCACTTCATGGTCCGCATCCCGAGACACATCGCATGGGTGAGTCTTGATTCCGCTACAAGTGTATCTCATGCGACGACTACGACCTGCGCTCTATGTGTGAGTACGCAGGCTGGCACAGACAGCACTTCATGGTCCGCATCCCGAGACACATCGCATAGGTGAGTCTTGACCGCTACAAGTGTATCTCATGCGACGACTACGACCTGTGCTCTATGTGTGAGTACGCAGGCTGGCACAGACAGCACTTCATGGTCCGCATCCCGAGACACATCGCATGGGTGAGTCTTGATTCCGCTACAAGTGTACCTCATGCGACGACTACGACCTGTGCTCTATGTGTGAGTACGCAGGCTGGCACAGACAGCACTTCATGGTCCGCATCCCGAGACACATCGCATGGGTGAGTCTTGATTCCGCTACAAGTGTATCTCATGCGACGACTACGACCTGTGCTCTATGTGTGAGTACGCAGGCTGGCACAGACAGCACTTCATGGTCCGCATCCCGAGACACATCGCATGGGTGAGTCTTGATTCCGCTACAAGTGTATCTCATGCGACGACTACGACCTGTGCTCTATGTGTGAGTACGCAGGCTGGCACAGACAGCACTTCATGGTCCGCATCCCGAGACACATCGCATGGGTGAGTCTTGATTCCGCTACAAGTGTATCTCATGCGACGACTACGACCTGTGCTCTATGTGTGAGTACGCAGGCTGGCACAGACAGCACTTCATGGTCCGCATCCCGAGACACATCGCATGGGTGAGTCTTGATTCCGCTACAAGTGTATCTCATGCGACGACTACGACCTGTGCTCTATGTGTGAGTACGCAGGCTGGCACAGACAGCACTTCATGGTCCGCATCCCGAGACACATCGCATGGGTGAGTCTTGATTCCGCTACAAGTGTATCTCATGCGACGACTACGACCTGTGCTCTATGTGTGAGTACGCAGGCTGGCACAGACAGCACTTCATGGTCCGCATCCCGAGACACATCGCATGGGTGAGTCTTGATTCCGCTACAAGTGTATCTCATGCGACGACTACGACCTGTGCTCTATGTGTGAGTACGCAGGCTGGCACAGACAGCACTTCATGGTCCGCATCCCGAGACACATCGCATGGGTGAGTCTTGATTCCGCTACAAGTGGATCTCATGCGACGACTTCGACCTGTGCTCTATGTGTGAGTACGCAGGCTGGCACAGACAGCACTTCATGGTCCGCATCCCGAGACACATCGCATGGGTGAGTCTTGATTCCGCTACAAGTGGATCTCATGCGACGACTACGACCTGTGCTCTATGTGTGAGTACGCAGGCTGGCACAGACAGCACTTCATGGTCCGCATCCCGAGACACATCGCATGGGTGAGTCTTGATTCCGCTACAAGTGTATCTCATGCGACGACTACGACCTGTGCTCTATGTGTGAGTACGCAGGCTGGCACAGACAGCACTTCATGGTCCGCATCCCGAGACACATCGCATGGGTGAGTCTTGATTCCGCTACAAGTGTATCTCATGCGACGACTACGACCTGAGCTCTATGTGTGAGTACGCAGGCTGGCACAGACAGCACTTCATGGTCCGCATCCCGAGACACATCGCATGGGTGAGTCTTAATTCCGCTACAAGTGTATCTTATGCGACGACTACGACCTGTGCTCTATGTGTGAGTACGCAGGCTGGCACAGACAGCACTTCATGGTCCGCATCCCGAGACACATCGCATGGGTGAGTCTTGATTCCGCTACAAGTGTATCTCATGCGACGACTACGACCTGTGCTCTATGTGTGAGTACGCAGGCTGGCACAGACAGCACTTCATGGTCCGCATCCCGAGACACATCGCATGGGTGAGTCTTGATTCCGCTACAAGTGTACCTCATGCGACGACTACGACCTGTGCTCTATGTGTGAGTACGCAGGCTGGCACAGACAGCACTTCATGGTCCGCATCCCGAGACACATCGCATGGGTGAGTCTTGATTCCGCTACAAGTGTTCTAATGCGACGACTACGACCTGTGCTCTATGTGTGAGTACGCAGGCTGGCACAGACAGCACTTCATGGTCCGCATCCCGAGACACATCGCATGGGTGAGTCTTGATTCCGCTACAAGTGTATCTCATGCGACGACTACGACCTGTGCTCTATGTGTGAGTACGCAGGCTGGCACAGACAGCACTTCATGGTCCGCATCCCGAGACACATCGCATGGGTGAGTCTTGATTCCGCTACAAGTGTATCTCATGCGACGACTACGACCTGTGCTCTATGTGTGAGTACGCAGGCTGGCACAGACAGCACTTCATGGTCCGCATCCCGAGACACATCGCATGGGTGAGTCTTGATTCCGCTACAAGTGGATCTCATGCGACGACTACGACCTGTGCTCTATGTGTGAGTACGCAGGCTGGCACAGACAGCACTTCATGGTCCGCATCCCGAGACACATCGCATGGGTGAGTCTTGATTCCGCTACAAGTGTATCTCATGCGACGACTACGACCTGTGCTCTATGTGTGAGTACGCAGGCTGGCACAGACAGCACTTCATGGTCCGCATCCCGAGACACATCGCATGGGTGAGTCTTGATTCCGCTACAAGTGTATCTCATGCGACGACTACGACCTGTGCTCTATGTGTGAGTACGCAGGCTGGCACAGACAGCACTTCATGGTCCGCATCCCGAGACACATCGCATGGGTGAGTCTTGATTCCGCTACAAGTGTATCTCATGTGACGACTACGACCTGAGCTCTATGTGTGAGTACGCAGGCTGGCACAGACAGCACTTCATGGTCCGCATCCCGAGACACATCGCATGGGTGAGTCTTGATTCCGCTACAAGTGTATCTTATGCGACGACTACGACCTGTGCTCTATGTGTGAGTACGCAGGCTGGCACAGACAGCACTTCATGGTCCGCATCCCGAGACACATCGCATGGGTGAGTCTTGATTCCGCTACAAGTGTATCTCATGCGACGACTACGACCTGTGCTCTATGAGTGAGTACGCAGGCTGGCACAGACAGCACTTCATGGTCCGCATCCCGAGACACATCGCATGGGTGAGTCTTGATTCCGCTACAAGTGTACCTCATGCGACGACTACGACCTGTGCTCTATGTGTGAGTACGCAGGCTGGCACAGACAGCACTTCATGGTCCGCATCCCGAGACACATCGCATGGGTGAGTCTTGATTCCGCTACAAGTGTTCTCATGCGACGACTACGACCTGTGCTCTATGTGTGAGTACGCAGGCTGGCACAGACAGCACTTCATGGTCCGCATCCCGAGACACATCGCATGGGTGAGTCTTGATTCCGCTACAAGTGTATCTCATGCGACGACTACGACCTGTGCTCTATGTGTGAGTACGCAGGCTGGCACAGACAGCACTTCATGGTCCGCATCCCGAGACACATCGCATGGGTGAGTCTTGATTCCGCTACAAGTGTATCTCATGCGACGACTACGACCTGTGCTCTATGTGTGAGTACGCAGGCTGGCACAGACAGCACTTCATGGTCCGCATCCCGAGACACATCGCATGGGTGAGTCTTGATTCCGCTACAAGTGTATCTCATGCGACGACTACGACCTGTGCTCTATGTGTGAGTACGCAGGCTGGCACAGACAGCACTTCATGGTCCGCATCCCGAGACACATCGCATGGGTGAGTCTTGATTCCGCTACAAGTGTATCTTATGCGACGACTACGACCTGTGCTCTATGTGTGAGTACGCAGGCTGGCACAGACAGCACTTCATGGTCCGCATCCCGAGACACATCGCATGGGTGAGTCTTGATTCCGCTACAAGTGTATCTCATGCGACGACTACGACCTGTGCTCTATGTGTGAGTACGCAGGCTGGCACAGACAGCACTTCATGGTCCGCATCCCGAGACACATCGCATGGGTGAGTCTTGATTCCGCTACAAGTGTATCTCATGCGACGACTACGACCTGTGCTCTATGTGTGAGTACGCAGGCTGGCACAGACAGCACTTCATGGTCCGCATCCCGAGACACATCGCATGGGTGAGTCTTGATTCCGCTACAAGTGGATCTCATGCGACGACTACGACCTGTGCTCTATGTGTGAGTACGCAGGCTGGCACAGACAGCACTTCATGGTCCGCATCCCGAGACACATCGCATGGGTGAGTCTTGATTCCGCTACAAGTGTATCTCATGCGACGACTACGACCTGTGCTCTATGTGTGAGTACGCAGGCTGGCACAGACAGCACTTCATGGTCCGCATCCCGAGACACATCGCATGGGTGAGTCTTGATTCCGCTACAAGTGTATCTCATGCGACGACTACGACCTGTGCTCTATGTGTGAGTACGCAGGCTGGCACAGACAGCACTTCATGGTCCGCATCCCGAGACACATCGCATGGGTGAGTCTTGATTCCGCTACAAGTGTATCTCATGTGACGACTACGACCTGTGCTCTATGTGTGATACGCAGGCTGGCACAGACAGCACTTCATGGTCCGCATCCCGAGACACATCGCATGGGTGAGTCTTGATTCCGCTACAAGTGTATCTTATGCGACGACTTTGACCTGTGCTCTATGTGTGAGTACGCAGGCTGGCACAGACAGCACTTCATGGTCTGCATCCCGAGACACATCGCATGGGTGAGTCTTGATTCCGCTACAAGTGTATCTCATGCGACGACTACGACCTGTGCTCTATGTGTGAGTACGCAGGCTGGCACAGACAGCACTTCATGGTCCGCATCCCGAGACACATCGCATGGGTGAGTCTTGATTCCGCTACAAGTGTACCTCATGCGACGACTACGACCTGTGCTCTATGTGTGAGTACGCAGGCTGGCACAGACAGCACTTCATGGTCCGCATCCCGAGACACATCGCATGGGTGAGTCTTGATTCCGCTACAAGTGTATCTTATGCGACGACTACGACCTGTGCTCTATGTGTGAGTACGCAGGCTGGCACAGACAGCACTTCATGGTCCGCATCCCGAGACACATCGCATGGGTGAGTCTTGATTCCGCTACAAGTGTATCTCATGCGACGACTACGACCTGTGCTCTATGTGTGAGTACGCAGGCTGGCACAGACAGCACTTCATGGTCCGCATCCCGAGACACATCGCATGGGTGAGTCTTGATTCCGCTACAAGTGTATCTCATGCGACGACTACAACCTGTGCTCTATGTGTGAGTACGCAGGCTGGCACAGACAGCACTTCATGGTCCGCATCCCGAGACACATCGCATGGGTGAGTCTTGATTCCGCTACAAGTGTATCTCATGCGACGACTACGACCTGTGCTCTATGTGTGAGTACGCAGGCTGGCACAGACAGCACTTCATGGTCCGCATCCCGAGACACATCGCATGGGTGAGTCTTGATTCCGCTACAAGTGTATCTCATGCGACGACTACGACCTGCGCTCTATGTGTGAGTACGCAGGCTGGCACAGACAGCACTTCATGGTCCGCATCCCGAGACACATCGCATAGGTGAGTCTTGACCGCTACAAGTGTATCTCATGCGACGACTACGACCTGTGCTCTATGTGTGAGTACGCAGGCTGGCACAGACAGCACTTCATGGTCCGCATCCCGAGACACATCGCATGGGTGAGTCTTGATTCCGCTACAAGTGTACCTCATGCGACGACTACGACCTGTGCTCTATGTGTGAGTACGCAGGCTGGCACAGACAGCACTTCATGGTCCGCATCCCGAGACACATCGCATGGGTGAGTCTTGATTCCGCTACAAGTGTATCTCATGCGACGACTACGACCTGTGCTCTATGTGTGAGTACGCAGGCTGGCACAGACAGCACTTCATGGTCCGCATCCCGAGACACATCGCATGGGTGAGTCTTGATTCCGCTACAAGTGTATCTCATGCGACGACTACGACCTGTGCTCTATGTGTGAGTACGCAGGCTGGCACAGACAGCACTTCATGGTCCGCATCCCGAGACACATCGCATGGGTGAGTCTTGATTCCGCTACAAGTGTATCTCATGCGACGACTACGACCTGTGCTCTATGTGTGAGTACGCAGGCTGGCACAGACAGCACTTCATGGTCCGCATCCCGAGACACATCGCATGGGTGAGTCTTGATTCCGCTACAAGTGTATCTCATGCGACGACTACGACCTGTGCTCTATGTGTGAGTACGCAGGCTGGCACAGACAGCACTTCATGGTCCGCATCCCGAGACACATCGCATGGGTGAGTCTTGATTCCGCTACAAGTGTATCTCATGCGACGACTACGACCTGTGCTCTATGTGTGAGTACGCAGGCTGGCACAGACAGCACTTCATGGTCCGCATCCCGAGACACATCGCATGGGTGAGTCTTGATTCCGCTACAAGTGGATCTCATGCGACGACTTCGACCTGTGCTCTATGTGTGAGTACGCAGGCTGGCACAGACAGCACTTCATGGTCCGCATCCCGAGACACATCGCATGGGTGAGTCTTGATTCCGCTACAAGTGGATCTCATGCGACGACTACGACCTGTGCTCTATGTGTGAGTACGCAGGCTGGCACAGACAGCACTTCATGGTCCGCATCCCGAGACACATCGCATGGGTGAGTCTTGATTCCGCTACAAGTGTATCTCATGCGACGACTACGACCTGTGCTCTATGTGTGAGTACGCAGGCTGGCACAGACAGCACTTCATGGTCCGCATCCCGAGACACATCGCATGGGTGAGTCTTGATTCCGCTACAAGTGTATCTCATGCGACGACTACGACCTGAGCTCTATGTGTGAGTACGCAGGCTGGCACAGACAGCACTTCATGGTCCGCATCCCGAGACACATCGCATGGGTGAGTCTTAATTCCGCTACAAGTGTATCTTATGCGACGACTACGACCTGTGCTCTATGTGTGAGTACGCAGGCTGGCACAGACAGCACTTCATGGTCCGCATCCCGAGACACATCGCATGGGTGAGTCTTGATTCCGCTACAAGTGTATCTCATGCGACGACTACGACCTGTGCTCTATGTGTGAGTACGCAGGCTGGCACAGACAGCACTTCATGGTCCGCATCCCGAGACACATCGCATGGGTGAGTCTTGATTCCGCTACAAGTGTACCTCATGCGACGACTACGACCTGTGCTCTATGTGTGAGTACGCAGGCTGGCACAGACAGCACTTCATGGTCCGCATCCCGAGACACATCGCATGGGTGAGTCTTGATTCCGCTACAAGTGTTCTAATGCGACGACTACGACCTGTGCTCTATGTGTGAGTACGCAGGCTGGCACAGACAGCACTTCATGGTCCGCATCCCGAGACACATCGCATGGGTGAGTCTTGATTCCGCTACAAGTGTATCTCATGCGACGACTACGACCTGTGCTCTATGTGTGAGTACGCAGGCTGGCACAGACAGCACTTCATGGTCCGCATCCCGAGACACATCGCATGGGTGAGTCTTGATTCCGCTACAAGTGTATCTCATGCGACGACTACGACCTGTGCTCTATGTGTGAGTACGCAGGCTGGCACAGACAGCACTTCATGGTCCGCATCCCGAGACACATCGCATGGGTGAGTCTTGATTCCGCTACAAGTGGATCTCATGCGACGACTACGACCTGTGCTCTATGTGTGAGTACGCAGGCTGGCACAGACAGCACTTCATGGTCCGCATCCCGAGACACATCGCATGGGTGAGTCTTGATTCCGCTACAAGTGTATCTCATGCGACGACTACGACCTGTGCTCTATGTGTGAGTACGCAGGCTGGCACAGACAGCACTTCATGGTCCGCATCCCGAGACACATCGCATGGGTGAGTCTTGATTCCGCTACAAGTGTATCTCATGCGACGACTACGACCTGTGCTCTATGTGTGAGTACGCAGGCTGGCACAGACAGCACTTCATGGTCCGCATCCCGAGACACATCGCATGGGTGAGTCTTGATTCCGCTACAAGTGTATCTCATGTGACGACTACGACCTGAGCTCTATGTGTGAGTACGCAGGCTGGCACAGACAGCACTTCATGGTCCGCATCCCGAGACACATCGCATGGGTGAGTCTTGATTCCGCTACAAGTGTATCTTATGCGACGACTACGACCTGTGCTCTATGTGTGAGTACGCAGGCTGGCACAGACAGCACTTCATGGTCCGCATCCCGAGACACATCGCATGGGTGAGTCTTGATTCCGCTACAAGTGTATCTCATGCGACGACTACGACCTGTGCTCTATGAGTGAGTACGCAGGCTGGCACAGACAGCACTTCATGGTCCGCATCCCGAGACACATCGCATGGGTGAGTCTTGATTCCGCTACAAGTGTACCTCATGCGACGACTACGACCTGTGCTCTATGTGTGAGTACGCAGGCTGGCACAGACAGCACTTCATGGTCCGCATCCCGAGACACATCGCATGGGTGAGTCTTGATTCCGCTACAAGTGTTCTCATGCGACGACTACGACCTGTGCTCTATGTGTGAGTACGCAGGCTGGCACAGACAGCACTTCATGGTCCGCATCCCGAGACACATCGCATGGGTGAGTCTTGATTCCGCTACAAGTGTATCTCATGCGACGACTACGACCTGTGCTCTATGTGTGAGTACGCAGGCTGGCACAGACAGCACTTCATGGTCCGCATCCCGAGACACATCGCATGGGTGAGTCTTGATTCCGCTACAAGTGTATCTCATGCGACGACTACGACCTGTGCTCTATGTGTGAGTACGCAGGCTGGCACAGACAGCACTTCATGGTCCGCATCCCGAGACACATCGCATGGGTGAGTCTTGATTCCGCTACAAGTGGATCTCATGCGACGACTACGACCTGTGCTCTATGTGTGAGTACGCAGGCTGGCACAGACAGCACTTCATGGTCCGCATCCCGAGACACATCGCATGGGTGAGTCTTGATTCCGCTACAAGTGTATCTCATGCGACGACTACGACCTGTGCTCTATGTGTGAGTACGCAGGCTGGCACAGACAGCACTTCATGGTCCGCATCCCGAGACACATCGCATGGGTGAGTCTTGATTCCGCTACAAGTGTATCTCATGCGACGACTACGACCTGTGCTCTATGTGTGAGTACGCAGGCTGGCACAGACAGCACTTCATGGTCCGCATCCCGAGACACATCGCATGGGTGAGTCTTGATTCCGCTACAAGTGTATCTCATGTGACGACTACGACCTGAGCTCTATGTGTGAGTACGCAGGCTGGCACAGACAGCACTTCATGGTCCGCATCCCGAGACACATCGCATGGGTGAGTCTTGATTCCGCTACAAGTGTATCTTATGCGACGACTACGACCTGTGCTCTATGTGTGAGTACGCAGGCTGGCACAGACAGCACTTCATGGTCCGCAGCCCGAGACACATCGCATGGGTGAGTCTTGATTCCGCTACAAGTGTATCTCATGCGACGACTACGACCTGTGCTCTATGAGTGAGTACGCAGGCTGGCACAGACAGCACTTCATGGTCCGCATCCCGAGACACATCGCATGGGTGAGTCTTGATTCCGCTACAAGTGTACCTCATGCGACGACTACGACCTGTGCTCTATGTGTGAGTACGCAGGCTGGCACAGACAGCACTTCATGGTCCGCATCCTGAGACACATCGCATGGGTGAGTCTTGATTCCGCTACAAGTGTACCTCATGCGACGACTACGACCTGTGCTCTATGTGTGAGTACGCAGGCTGGCACAGACAGCACTTCATGGTCCGCATCCCGAGACACATCGCATGGGTGAGTCTTGATTCCGCTACAAGTGTATCTCATGCGACGACTACGACCTGTGCTCTATGTGTGAGTACGCAGGCTGGCACAGACAGCACTTCATGGTCCGCATCCCGAGACACATCGCATGGGTGAGTCTTGATTCCGCTACAAGTGTATCTCATGCGACGACTACGACCTGTGCTCTATGTGTGAGTACGCAGGCTGGCACAGACAGCACTTCATGGTCCGCATCCCGAGACACATCGCATGGGTGAGTCTTGATTCCGCTACAAGTGTATCTTATGCGACGACTACGACCTGTGCTCTATGTGTGAGTACGCAGGCTGGCACAGACAGCACTTCATGGTCCGCATCCCGAGACACATCGCATGGGTGAGTCTTGATTCCGCTACAAGTGTATCTCATGCGACGACTACGACCTGTGCTCTATGTGTGAGTACGCAGGCTGGCACAGACAGCACTTCATGGTCCGCATCCCGAGACACATCGCATGGGTGAGTCTTGATTCCGCTACAAGTGTATCTCATGCGACGACTACGACCTGTGCTCTATGTGTGAGTACGCAGGCTGGCACAGACAGCACTTCATGGTCCGCATCCCGAGACACATCGCATGGGTGAGTCTTGATTCCGCTACAAGTGGATCTCATGCGACGACTACGACCTGTGCTCTATGTGTGAGTACGCAGGCTGGCACAGACAGCACTTCATGGTCCGCATCCCGAGACACATCGCATGGGTGAGTCTTGATTCCGCTACAAGTGTATCTCATGCGACGACTACGACCTGTGCTCTATGTGTGAGTACGCAGGCTGGCACAGACAGCACTTCATGGTCCGCATCCCGAGACACATCGCATGGGTGAGTCTTGATTCCGCTACAAGTGTATCTCATGCGACGACTACGACCTGTGCTCTATGTGTGAGTACGCAGGCTGGCACAGACAGCACTTCATGGTCCGCATCCCGAGACACATCGCATGGGTGAGTCTTGATTCCGCTACAAGTGTATCTCATGTGACGACTACGACCTGTGCTCTATGTGTGATACGCAGGCTGGCACAGACAGCACTTCATGGTCCGCATCCCGAGACACATCGCATGGGTGAGTCTTGATTCCGCTACAAGTGTATCTTATGCGACGACTTTGACCTGTGCTCTATGTGTGAGTACGCAGGCTGGCACAGACAGCACTTCATGGTCTGCATCCCGAGACACATCGCATGGGTGAGTCTTGATTCCGCTACAAGTGTATCTCATGCGACGACTACGACCTGTGCTCTATGTGTGAGTACGCAGGCTGGCACAGACAGCACTTCATGGTCCGCATCCCGAGACACATCGCATGGGTGAGTCTTGATTCCGCTACAAGTGTACCTCATGCGACGACTACGACCTGTGCTCTATGTGTGAGTACGCAGGCTGGCACAGACAGCACTTCATGGTCCGCATCCCGAGACACATCGCATGGGTGAGTCTTGATTCCGCTACAAGTGTATCTTATGCGACGACTACGACCTGTGCTCTATGTGTGAGTACGCAGGCTGGCACAGACAGCACTTCATGGTCCGCATCCCGAGACACATCGCATGGGTGAGTCTTGATTCCGCTACAAGTGTATCTCATGCGACGACTACGACCTGTGCTCTATGTGTGAGTACGCAGGCTGGCACAGACAGCACTTCATGGTCCGCATCCCGAGACACATCGCATGGGTGAGTCTTGATTCCGCTACAAGTGTATCTCATGCGACGACTACGACCTGTGCTCTATGTGTGAGTACGCAGGCTGGCACAGACAGCACTTCATGGTCCGCATCCCGAGACACATCGCATGGGTGAGTCTTGATTCCGCTACAAGTGTATCTCATGCGACGACTACGACCTGTGCTCTATGTGTGAGTACGCAGGCTGGCACAGACAGCACTTCATGGTCCGCATCCCGAGACACATCGCATAGGTGAGTCTTGATTCCGCTACAAGTGTTTCTCATGCGACGACTACGACCTGTGCTCTATGTGTGAGTACGCAGGCTGGCACAGACAGCACTTCATGGTCCGCATCCCGAGACACATCGCATGGGTGAGTCATCTTTCATGTCCTTCAAGATACGTAACTCACATTCTTGTTTCATAAATTTAGTGGTGTGATCACCCCACGCCAACCAAGTTATAATAGTTACAACAATCGTTCACCTGGGTTTACGATGTTTAGTCCTTAAAATCCATACGCATCTCATGTTCAATTATTTTTTGCCGCATAGTTGTTTATTTGGCAGTACCTTACTCAAATACTGAAGTACTCAATTGGAACTGTGTAACGAACGTCACACTAACCACTTGTTGTCTTGTACCTCCCCTCCCCCCCATCCCCTTGCCACACTGTGTTTCTATATCAAAACGTGACATCCCACTGGCTCAAGGCCACACTCCCCCTGTCACACTGTGTCACATACTGGTGCCCCCCCCCCCCCCCCCCCTTCCCTGACCTGAAGAGCGACATCCTTTATGCACAACCCCATTTGGCATCACTTGAGATGCAGGTATTCTAGGATGTTACTTGAAAGCAGGCTTTGAATAAATAAAATCCATGATTTGGAATAATTAAGATATAATTGTTTTCAGCGCCCGTACTTTGATCGCCAACTGTTGCAGCATCTGTCCGAGCTGAAAGTTGAGAAGTAAGTCACAGATTTGCTCTCCGCTACTTCGGCATATTTTCGAGTCGTTCGAGTCGAATTCATACAGATTCACGGCCGCCTGACGTCAGACCGAACCAAAGAGAGTAGTGGTTATGATATTTCGTTCGGTATGACGTCACGCTCGATTATACGAGTACGTACGCGAACCATCTCGAAAATAGACTCCTGGGTCCTTGTCAATCATTGTTTTGCTGCCTACTTAAAAACAACTGTCAAATTACAGTTCAAATGAAAAGTTAAATCAAGTGATTTATTATTTCAGTTCATCTACGACTGTGCACCCCCATATATATTGCGATGGCTGCAAGGAGAAGGTGCGTGGATTCCGCTACAAGTGTCTCTCGTGCTACGACTATGATCTGTGCAAGATTTGCGAGCTTGCGGAGAAACACCGCGAGCATTGCATGCTCCGAGTGCCGACTCCAATCACCTGGGTGAGCCACTCTACGGTCGGGAACAGGCAAAGATGAACCCGGTCCGGTCCATGCTAGAGCGGGTTCATCTATGCCACAGTGAGCATTGCATGCTCCGAGTGCCGACTTCAATCACCTGGGTGAGCCACTCTACGGTCGGTGACAGGCAAAGATGAACCCAGTTTAACATGGGCCGGCCCGTGCTAGAGCGGGTTCATCTTTGCCTGTCCCCGACCATACTCACATGATCACACATTCAGTGTTGTGAAGTAACACTGTATTAATAACACATTATTGTGTTATTATAATGTGAAGTAACACATTATTAATACACAGTAACATTTTACTTTTTTCGAGTTACAGTAAGTGTAACATTACTGTAAACTGTAAGGGTAGTCGAGGGTAGTTTAGAGTAGGGAAGGGTGACCAAACGAATACAATTCTTCTTTAAGTGAAAAAGAGGGTAGTACTCGGTAGATAATGTTTACAAAAGGAAGATATTACTACCATTAAAACAAAAATGGAGAATATTCTTCCCTCAGAAAAGAAATTCAACAAAATGCAGGTGCTTTTATGTCCTGAAATATTATGCTTCCATAAAAAAGGGTGCAAAAATCAACCTTTACACTCTACCCCAAAGCATGCACCAGTGATCATCCCTTAGGGGTAGATAATTTCGGACATTTCGGTTTACGCTGTGATGTTACTTTCTTTATTCAAAATAGTAACTGTAACTTTTATCTCGTTACAATTCTGAGTATAACTTTACTGAAATGTAACACATTGGAAGATGTATGGCCGATTTATGCAATGGCCGATGATCATTGCATGAATCTAATACTAATATTTATTGTCATACAGAATGAAGAATGGAAAAAGTTTGCTTTGAAAGTGAACGCAATCTGCACGGAAGCTGCGTCATCTCAAGGTACGCTGAAGCTGGGCGCAATGCTGGAGAGTACCCATATACACGAAGATAAGGGGAATAAGGTGGGTGATGTATAACAAACTGGAGGTTCTAAAATCGTTTCTACTTCAGTACTTATTTTATAGTCAAATATAAAACTTTTAGGACTTTTCACAAACAGCAGTTATGTATAACAAACTAATGGTTTTATTTTTGAATTAACATCCAAACTAATAGGGGAAAAGGAATTTTTATTTTATAGTCTTAAGAGGTGGGTAATCAAACGGGAAATGCATGGTTCGTCAATACGGTTTTTTGACATTTCTTTTCCACACTAACAGAATATTAAAAAATCAGAGTAACGAACCCATTACAGCATGACTAAATATACAGTGTTAAATACGATATTTAGGGTAAGATAATCATATTTAACACTTTGAGGTTGTACCAGAAGTCATAAAGTTCTGTAGTTTGCGGCATTATTTAGTCTATTAGGCCGTAGTGGGTCGTTACTATCTGATTTTTTTAAAAACATTTTTAACATTCTGTTAGCGTGAAGAGAAATGTCAAAAACCGTTTTTGTTGCACAACTAAAGATTGTAAGCGCCATGTGAAATTACAATTTTCAAATGTATTTGCAGGAAACTGCGCATACTGCTAAAGTTGCGAGTGCCCTGCAGTTGAACGCTACTCTTGTTCAACAACTGGAGTGCCCTGTGTGCATGGACATGTGCAAGCCTCCCATCTACATGTGCATCCACGGCCACCATGTCTGCTCCAACTGTCAAGTCAGCCTCACATCGTGTCCAGTCTGCAGAACAAAAGATGCTCCAGCGATCCGATGCATCGCTCTGGAAGCGATCTGTGAGCAGGTGCTACTTCCATGTAAATACCATAGCAAAGGTTGCCAAGTAGAGAAGAAGTTATCTGACATAGAAGTACATAACAAAGTTTGTGAATTTCGCTTCTAGTGCCCTGTTACTTCTTGCGAGTAGTTTGGTAAAGCCCACTCCACACGAGCAACTTTTGGTTGATCAACTTAGTTCTTAGTTAACACTGCCAAAGTGAGTGCGCACAAGCAGAACCAAGTTGATCAACCAAAAGTTGCTAGTGTGGACTGGGCTTAAGAGAACAGAAAACTGCCGAGGCACTGTAAAACGAAATATTCTGTTCAAATTCAGATCAATTCTACCATTTCTACAACTGATCATATAATAAATCTAAAATTGATAATAGTTATTTGCTTACCTTCTTTAATTGGGTTCTTAATTGCGTTCCAATTGTCAGTTTGACAACGAATTTTTTACGAAGAATTGGCATTCAAAAACGTCAATATCTCCATGTCTTTTTCTATTTTCTACTTCGGGTTTTTACTTTTTCGGACCACAGAAGTCAGAATTGTACAGATTGTTACTTTAGTTGCTCCAGACAAATCAAAGTGAACTCAATTATATTGGCCCCAGGCAAAGCCCAGAAGAAAATTACAAAACAAGTTAAATCTGATTTAAAATATTTGTATAAAGTACGTCGACAATTTTACATGGAATCCATATTAACTATGAAATTCTAATAAATAGTTTTAAGTACTTATCCGAAATGAATTAGTAAATTTGTACATGCTGTTGACATGATATTTTTTCAATTTCATCACATGTCACACTATATTCAAACTTCTATAATGTTGTGTCTTAATATATTATTTTTATTGTGTAAGTACATTGCAACGTAACAATATTTTTTCAAAATTATTTGATAGAGTACATAAGATCGTTTTCGACCTACTTGTGTTGAAATATTGCATTATTCGAATTATTTCCATTATACTTTATGCGACCGTGAAATAAATTGCATTATATTAATTTAAGTCAATAAAATTTAGTTGACACAGTAGATACTTACTATACGTGATTTCCCCAATCTCATGTCCTTCATGTCCATCATTTTAAAACAGTACAAAATTATTTAAAATTTAAAAAGAAAACTATTACAATGTGGGTAAAGAAATATCATATGACTCCACGAGTAATATCAGCTTCCATACCTGTGAGCATGCGAGAATGTGCACACGAATATGAATTCACATGCAATACCCGTTTATCAACGCGTTACACGGAGCGTTGACTTGGTTACTGGGACTAGGGAATGGGGGAAACCCCCCTCCCCCTTGCAAATTTAGTTCCTACAGCTGCCACCAAATGTAATTTCGACTAACTATTTAATTTTTTTCCATTGGTAAAGAAAACCCTGTTGATGACGAAAAGTCGAAACCAAATTCGGTTCCAACTGGGATATAGTAGCTATGAAAATAATAGGCCAAACCCCTTTTTTCTAAGAAGAAAGCTCATAATCGGATTGACTTCATATGTATTGTATGATTTCTCCACATTCTAAATAAAAAATAAATTGCAAGAAAGAAATGGTTTTCCCTATCAAAACGTGGATTGAAATATTTCATTACTCATAAAAATATAAGAATTAAAATAATTAATTTTCACTTCTTCTTATGTCAGATCCAATAACATAAAATGAAGTTAAGGACTAAATGTAAACTTGATCTAAAGAGACTAGACATACACTTCCCCCACCCCAAGGTCTAGTAAAGTCACTTTAACTAATTATGATGATGGCGGTTGGCCAATCCTGTCACATTCTCTTTATGTTCTTCGCAATGTTCATCTTCTCAACAACATTCTTCCAATATTTTCTTCTTACAACTATTCATCTCCCGATACTTTCATTAGTATTGGCAATCCATCTTCCTATTTTTCTTCACGATAAAATTAAAAAGAATTCGAGTATCTATGGCAATGATAAGAGCACTATTTCACTCACAATTCAAAATTGTGTTATGATGGGTCTAAATGCAAACTATGCCATCTCCAAAAAAACTCGTTTTTGAGTAGATCCTGGAGTTTGTTAGATGTACACTCCCCCAAATAATAAACGGTACTTGGTACAAAACGTATTGGCTGCTGGGCCGATTCCTTGACAATCAATCCTTGTTATTATCAATGAAATCAGAGCTCACCTAAAAGAGTTAGATAATGAATTAGCACTGACTTCATGGGTTGATGCCATCAAACCTTAATCAGTCAATTCATTTTCTTTCGAGTACCGTTTATTATTTGGGGGAGTGTACATTTTGTTTTCATTCTCCATCTTCTAAACACAAAATAAAGTGCATGAAAAATAGTTTTTACTTTCAAAACGTGTATTGAAACTGATTTCGACAACTATTTGGTTGGAAGTGCGACTGCGGTTTTCCCGTTTTTCTCCGAACAAATTCAAGTGGGATGGCTTCGTTTTGCATCTAGCCCTCGCTTATATTTCTTCAAAAACTAAGAAAGCATTAATAAAAATATATTTAAGTTTTGGTTAATTTTAAAACCATCTATCTTGTTATTTTTTAAATTTCAACTAGTACCGTTTGACTGATCAACTTAAAACTTTGCATGGTCATTGGGACCAACATTTTAAGTATTTTTGCCAATTTTCAGACTAGTCTATCATTATCTTCAAAAGTTTTATCATATTAAAAACATTTTGTACTATAATCTTGAAATATTTGCAAATTTATGCCAATAGAGCAGAGACTTGCACCGCAGCAGCACTAGCTTACAAGTACAGTCGGCTGTAACAGTTCCTTCTGGCGCCTCAGGGCACATCCCCTTGCTTGCACCTCCATCGCCTGCAGGTTAGACAACTTTACATACATCGCAGTATGTATGTTGCCTATTAGCTATATACTTTGGGAACCCCAACCGATCGATAATGATGTAAACAAATCAATCCGAATAGCACGAGTCATTGGCTCGACGTAAATAATACTTTTCAAACAGTAATGTGATGTGGTCTGAGGAAAGGAACCTTACGGTGAAATAGGTAGTTTCTAGTTATCGCTAATCAAAGTTATAATGCGTAATCAGTAATCACTATTTTAATTTTATAAATAATGCCTTGAACGGCCGACAAAATTATTTTATTAGACATCTCGAGTTTTCATCTACTATTCAGTGATCTTCAGGAGTAAATTACCCTCCCCCACCTGATACGCCCCCCCCCCCCCCGGTACCCCCTGATCGGATGGATTAATAGTGACAAATCGAAATCTCACAAATTCCAGCAAGACAAAATTTTACATTGGGCCTAAAAAATGCCAAAGATTATTTCACAAAAACATGGGCGCCTGCAGGATTTCAGCCAGAGGGGGGAGGGGGGCCAAAGCAAGGAAAACGATTTTCCATGGATTAAGGGGGGTGTGGTGGTGCGGCCCCTCACACTGCTGGCGGTTTTTTGACACTTTGAAATCAATTTTGAAACGTTTTGAGGTGTATTTTGTTGAAACACATAAATTTGACACTTTGGTGTGGTGGGTGGTCCCACCTTGCCCCGCATGGATTTTTTTGTTTTTGTGACACTTTGAAATGAAGATTTTAAGTTTTTTGTTTACAAAATTCAACTCTACGTAAAACAGCACAAAATTTTATGTTTTCTGGACATTCCGGCACCCATACACGAAGATATGAAGACAAAAATATAATCATACAAATTATATATAAACTCGTAAATCCGTCAATGTGAAATTAAAGCTATTTTCCACCTTCTTATCTTCTTATCCGATCTTGAATAGTTTCCATCCAAATCTTGTAGAGCTCATTACTAGTTTGATTAATGTTCACACCTTCTTTTATTCAGGATTGCCATCGTAAACTTACATCGTAACTTACAATCGGAAAACAAAATTAATAACAATTATTTTTAATTTTATTCTATTTTTACTGTAAGCTTTGTTACTTATTCGTAGAAAAAGAAGCAGCAGTTTGAACTAGTAAAAATCGATTTGCATATAGACAAGTATTTTACACGATGTTATCTCAAAAAACACTGGTTTTCCATTTTATATTAAAGTCCAGACACTCTCAATTCATCCGGATCGTTTTCAAAAATGTTGTAGATTTGATACTTTTTTTAATACAAAAAATATTTATTTAAATTCAATCACTCGGTGTAGTAAGTTAGTTTGGAGTACTGCATATATGAAACAACATTCAGCAACGAACTTATAAAAATGTATTAATAAAAAAATGGAAACACTCAAATTGTTCTTTTTGTAACGAAAACTAAAAAAAAATAAGGGAATGAGTAAGTTTTAAAAATAATAAGTTACATTTCTAATTACTATGAACTTGATTTAACAAATTCTATTATGTTTATTTTCCGATATTCATTTTATTACCTAAAAAAATGCACAGCGTTCATTTGCGTTACAAAGTGGACATTTGTGTTAGTGTTACTAATAGGACTGTCCCAAAGTTAACAGATTATTATACTTGTGCAAACACATCAACACTTGACTAAACTGCAAAACCTGCATTCGGCATATTATGTCATCGGCTTCTTTTGATGCATTTGCTTTATTATTTATCCAAATTAGTCCACTTTTTAAAAGTAGATCGTTAAAAAGTTGACTTGTTACAAAATGGACAAAAGGAACTTGCAAAATTCCAAGCAAAATAATAGAAACTAAGAATTTAATTTTGAATATTTCATTGCAAACATGAAAATGTGCAATATTCTGAAATAATTAAATGAAATATTGCAGAATTGCCATTACTTTCAACCGTTACAAAGTGGACGGCGATTAAACACGCTCGAGCACAGAATTTCTTCAAAAAACCTGGTTGAAAGTGGAGAAGCTCCGTGAAAAAATTTGGAAATAGTGTTATTGAGGCAACATAATGGCAATAAAACTCCACTATCAACACAAAATTAATAAAAATCAATGTCCCTATAATTAAATACAGGTTACAAAAAGACAGCTTGTGTGGGACACACTTGAAACTCATAATTTCTAGCTGAAATGTATTATTTTATATTTATATTGTCATGTAAAAAGAGATATGAATTTCTATAGTGTTTTAATGACCAGTCATAACATTAATTCAAAAATAAGCTAAACATTGTTTTCTTAGGATACAGGGGCTGGGACATAGGCAAATCTGTGCTTTCATCACATCTAGTATTGAAAAATCATAAAATGCATAAAAAGTTGCAATTTTTAGGGACATTGATGCTCAAATATACCGCGAAAAATTTGAAAATAAGTCAGGGCATAGGTAAATATAGTAAGTCACAAATATTTTGAACAGAAACACTGGTATTGTCAAATATAAAATAAAAAGAGTCTGCAATATTTCGTCGATGCGTTCGATCGACTTTGTCAAGCAAGACTGACGAGTTCCGTTACCACTGCTGCCTTCTCTGCCGTCAGCCCCCCACCATGAGACCCGATGACTCACGCGAGAAGCCGACATACCATGACCATATATGGCCTGCCGTCTACCCAACTGATTTTCGCACCGAATTGAATTTAGACTTCACCACTGGACGAAGCATAGCCACCCATACGTCATCAAAATGACACGATGACTGACTAATAACTTCGTCCACACATGTAATGAATGCTGACTCAATAAATTTTCTTTTCTTAGCGTTACTTTACTTATATATTTCTATAGCAGAATCCCAATCAAAAGTATGCATGTTAGTCCACGCATGTTCAGCTACTAAAGATGTAGACATTTTATGATTTTTTACGTTATCTCGATGTTCTTTAATACGTATGTCAAGTGGCCTCCCTGTTTCACCTATATACACTTCCTGACACTGACATGGGAGCGCATAAACAATTTCCTTGGAATTCTGCTGAAGATCAACCGGTTTAGTTTGACAGAGAAGACTTCTAAGAGTGTTAGGAGATTTAAAAACTGTTCTAATATTAAATGATCCAAGAATTCTACGAACTTTTTCCGAAAAATTTGGAACGTAGTCCAAACAAATAGTTCTCAATGGTTTTTCCAAACGAATATTCGAACGCTCCGTCTCCTCCTTCCTATTCAAGATTTTATCTAACATACGCACAGGGTAACCGTTTGCCACAAAGGATTTAAAAAGATGATCTTTCTCCGCCGCTAATACCTCCGCATCGCCAGACAACGACTTAGCTCTGGACCACAAACACTCAACAATTCCCCTTTTGACATGAGCCGGGTGATTAGAATCAAAACTCAAATATTGATCCGTATGTGTAGGTAAATATGCTAAATTAAGCCAATACAAAAAATCGAAATTGGTGGGAGGCAAATCTACAACTCTTTTGAAAATTACCGATCAGCTTTTTCGATTATAACCAAATAGCAGAGGCAACACGTGACAGTTGTAAGCAAATGAGAGAGCACTTAGCTCTGGAGAGACATGATATTGTGTTTTTAGGTAAAACATTGTATCTTTGGCAATTTTTGAGATGTAAACGTTTTTTAATGACCAGGAAAATATTCTCAAAACAAAAATCACAATATACACCATAAGGTAAATTTTCTCAGACCGCATTACAAATAGACGATTATTTACTTTATATCAATTGAACACAAAAGTAGTAGCAATGGTTTGCGGTGGGAAAAATAATATTTATGATATAATGTTATTTTTATGATTCAGAAAAATATAGTTGAGATGGTAATTGCAAAATCTAAATGGGCCTTAAATGTTTTACAATATCAAAAAACTATTCCATTTTAAAATTTTAGAAGCTAACTCAGCTACCTATCTCTGTTAATAAAAATCCCTTAAAAATCGGTCCAATTCCCAAAAGGTATAAATTGCGAAACATGTCATCGGCCCAAAATTTCTTAGCCAGAATGGAGTGGCCAAAAAAAGTTTCGCTAAAAAGACGTAACTCATTTCTCTACTTTATCATCATTTTACAATTGCTCTAATTACTCACATACTCGAATAAATTTAACGCATTCGATTTGTATAAAATAATATAGCAAATGCATTGTTAGTTACCCATGAAATAAATAATTTTTTGTTATTGAAGACTAGGTATGCGGATTTTATAGATACCTGTTATTAGGTCGTTTAAATTTACTACGCATTGTTTGAAAATCAATTTTAAATTTCCTGTCTTATGCATTGTGTGATTCCTCAGACGAAGAGGAATCAGACGATCGCGTTTTATTCTACAAATGGATTTATTATTGTTCCGTGAATGTGATAACAACCTGCTATTTGTAAATAGTAAACAGACTCTCGAGTAAATATAGGTATGATCACTGCATGGAAGAAATAATATCTGTGGGATGGGAAGTAGTTATTGATGATTAGTTCATTGCCGCAATACCTGTTATCAACAAGGCCTCCCCACCCCATCCCAAATAATTACCCCTTATTGTCCGTGACTTTAATAACCTTGTTGTATTGCTGAATGCCTATGCTGCAAGGGTGGTAGCTTCTCCCAGAGCAGATTGTACAGTGCTCCCATCTAACGGCAAGAACACAAGTAACAGAGGCCAGATAAGTTTTATCACATTTTATGTTTTGATATGTTTAATTAATTATTGACTGCATAACTTGGTTTCTTCTAGAGATGACCAATAAAAAACCTACACGAAATGGCTTTTGTGTTTAGCCAAGAGACGGAAAACTATGGATTTTGGAAGAATGACCACAAAATCGGGATTTTACTGTTGCCTGACTTTGGTTTTCTTCTTTTACCGAACAAACAAAAATGAGTTAGATCTTCGCTCTTGTTGGCTACTACATACTTGTAGTGCCTGAATTTTCAGATACCGTACACATAATGTTTGTACATAACTCTGTCATGACATTTGGAAATTATAAAAATTGTAAAACATTGACACAAATTTAGACTATAGGAGTCAAGAGTTAGGAAGTTACATCAGCCAGTCTGCTGATTAGTGGATTTCCATGGTCTCCGAGTGCTGCGTAGAACGACTCTCTCTGATTTTCCATGACTTCGTGGAGATAGGCAAATCCTATATCTTGGTGTATGCTCTTCGTCCGGGTGAACATCGGAGTGCGCAGGGCGATCTTGAGGGCCCTGTTCTGCACCCTCTGCAGCATTGTTCTCGCTCCCGCTGAAGTCCTCTCGTACCACACTGGTGAGGCGTACGTCAGTGTGGGCACGATGACGCTCTGGATAAGAAGCAGCTTGCTGGTGAGCGGCATGGATTTGCTTTTGAGCAGTGGGAACAGCGCCGCCGTCTTCCCGTTGGCCTTGCTGGCAATCTTCTCAGCGTGGGCCTTCCAGGAGAGCTTGGCATCCAGGGTGACACCCAGGTAAACATTGCTGGGAGACCAGGAGACATCTGTACCAGAGATGTTTATGGTAGGGGGTTGAAATTTCCGTCGCTTGGTGAAGAGTGTTGCCTCTGTCTTAGATGAATTTAGGGCTATACGGTTCTCTGTATACCAGTGGCTGAGTACGTCTAATGCTTTTTGCAGAGGCGGGCCAAGTTGATTAGATGCCATAGATTGGCAGATGACTGCGGCATCGTCAGCATAGAAAGCTACTTCGGTGTCCGGAATGTTAGTTGGGATGTCATTGGTGAAGATGTTGAAGAGGATGGGGCTAATGATAGATCCCTGAGGAACTCCAGCCAGAATAGGCCTCGCTGAAGAACAGGCACCGTTGATGTGTACGGTGAAGGATCTTTGATTTAAATAGGAGTGGATGATATTGATTAAGTAGTTGGGGAATTGATATTTAATTAGTTTTTGTAGTAGGCCTTCATGCCAAACTCTATCAAATGCTTTAGCAACGTCCAGGAAAACTATACCAGTTCCTTTCAGCTTTTTAAATCCATCGTTTATCTTGTCAACCACACGTAGAAGCTGATGTGTTGTTGAATGCTTCTGTCGAAAGCCAAACTGCTCATTGATCAGCAGCTTTGTAGCGTTTGCGTGGCCTCTAATTCGAGCATGAAGGACCTTTTCAAAAAGCTTTGATAGTGATGAGAGGAGACTAATCGGCCGGTAATTTGCAGGGTCACGAAGATTCTTTCCCGCTTTCGGGAACACAATGACTTTGGCTACTTTCCATTGGGTGGGGAAGTGTTGAAGACGGAGACTGGCATTAAATATTTCAAGGATACGTTCACCGGCAGGTATAGGAAGTTCTTTAAGAATCGTGTTTGTGATCTCGTCAATACCAGGTGCCTTGCCATTTGCAAGTTCATTTAGATATATAATTACTTCGTCCATAGAGCAGAGAACGACTTCATCATCTTCAGCCTGCGCCTTGTGTATAGCAAGATGGGTTCTTACTTCAGCCTCGATATGTGCTGATGAATTAGTCGGCGGGTTTGGGGAAAACTGATTTTGAAGCGAATCTGCTAGAACTTCTGCCTTATCATGTGGGCTGCATGCAAGGTGTGTACTACCTTGAATGGGTGGATTTGGTTGTTTGCTTCTTGTCAGTCGTTTTGCCATGGACCAGAGTGGACGACTCCCTGGTTCTAGTGTGGCTACAGCATCTTCCCACCTCTCTCTACTGTGGCGACGAATTAATTCCTTTACAGATCTGTCTAAGAGCTTATATTCTTCATGTAAATCAGGTGTTCTGAGCGCCTGCCATCTCCTACGTGCACGGTTTCGAGTGGCTATTGACAGTTTAATTCCACGTGGAAGATCAAATATTGTGCACCTTTTTGTATTACAAATGGGAACACTGATCGCTCTTGCTTCCATAATATTTTCCGTTAATTTATTTACTGCTAAATCTATATCCTGATGCGAATCAAGTGGTCCACTCTCCAACTTATTTGATAAATGCTCTCTGAACTTTTCCCAGTCTGCTTTTCTGTAATTGAATCGAATGATGGGATCAACGGTCTCGTATGAGTCCCCTACGCTCAAAAGTACAGGATTATGATCTGAAGACAATTCTAAAAGTGTTTCTAATTCAATGGAATGTCGCAGATTTTTCACCACCGCAATGTCAAGAACATCAGCTCTTCCTGTAGGGATATGAAGATGTGTCGCTTCTTGCGGTCCAGTCACAGTAAAGTCACTTATACGGGAGAGTGAAAGGAGAGTGCGGCCATTGGCGTTGACAACTCGCGAGTTCCAGGCTGTATGCTTAGCATTAAGGTCGCCACCGAGAATAGTCGGGTAATTCGAGTCCATTAATGCTTCTATATCTGCTGTGAGAAGCTTAGTTCGCGGAGGACAATACGTGGCTATAAGCCGTAGTGGACCCAGTTTAGTAAAAAGCAGGATAGCGGTAGCCTCTATTGATTTCGTTTCAGGTAAAACAATCTCGTAGTGACTTACTCGATTGTCAATGATGATTGCAGTCCCTCCTGCTCTCCTGTCTCCTGGACGATCAGTTCTATACACTGAGTGATTGGCAAGCTTAAGCTTGTCCTTAGGGTTAAGATGGGTCTCACAGACAAGGGCAGCCATTAAATTTCGTGATTCCATCAATAGAAGTAATTCGTCTTTACGAGAACTTATGCTATTAGCATTCCAAATGATTAGATTAATTGAATTAATCGCTGGCATTGCGATTTTGTACAGACAAAAGAAGAGTTGGCACAAAACTTGCCAGAGACGTAATGATGGGGTGAATGTTCATATTAACTATAAAAATTGCAATGCCGTTTATAAGGGCTATCCAATCAATAGTTGATTGTTGAGGTACTACCGGTTGTACGAGTTCAGGAAGAGCATTGGGTGGCCTCTCTGCTTCTTCTAAGGCAGTGGTGTTTGAGGACGAGGGTTGCTCTGGATTTATCTGAGTGTTCAAAACAGAAGCAAAAGTCCGTGGTTGCGCCAATGAGACTCGTGGCACGGGCGTGGGTTGCGTCTGAGTATTCCCTCGGTTATCATGCTGTGGAGAAGAGCCATCTTGCTGCTGTGGACGTCGGGCTCGAGTAGCATGACGAGTTGCTGCCTTGATGACATCACATCCTCGGTAGCAAGCGGCATGCTGCTGATTGCAGTTACAGCACTTTGCTGTTTCTGGTGACTCCTTACACTCCTTAACCTGATGCACACCTCCACATCGAACACATCGTGGCTGGCGATGACAAAATTTGGCCGTATGACCCACTCTTTGACAATTAAAACATTGTATGACATTAATCTTCTTGCTCCGTGGGGCCTCGGTGGAGACCACGCAGTAGAGCAGTCTCTTGATTTGGCTGAGGTCCACTGGAGCCTGACCACTCGTACTTACTAGCGTACATTCAAAAAGGGGCAAAAGACGTGTACTGTCTCCAGGCATCTTCATCTGCCGCACAGAGCGGACATTGAAGCCTTGCTGCTTCAGCTCCTCTTGAATGTCTTCTGTTTCAGCAGATTGTGGCAGACCTCTCAGAACAAAACGCTGTGATCTAGTGCGCTCAGTTGGAAACGTGTAGTACTCTATTCCCTCAGTCGAGTCTAGGGCGGAGGTAATTAGTTTGTACGAGGTAATATCTCTAATGATTACTCGAGAAACTTCGAGACCAGGTTTGATTATGAATGCCCCTTTTTCTGGACATACAGCGGAGAGCAACTCAACTAATGCCTTATGAGATTTCATATTTTGAATCACTATTGGTGGGATTTTATACTTCTTATCTGGCAAAGTCTCCGCCGTCATCGGGGTCGTGTCCATATCATTTGCACTTGCAAGCGGCTCAAATGAGTTCTGCGTACGCACAAGGTTGATCACTCTCTTGGATGATGGGCCTGAAGCATCTGACCCAGATGATCGTGTGCTGGGACGATCGTTACAATTACGACGCCTTTTATTTCCTGTCACCATCGTGAAACCATCGGGAACTATGTTCAAAGACATCTCATTGGTTGCAGACTCAACTTGCATTAGCTCCGTGTCCGATTCATCACTAGACGAAAAATCATTTATAGAAGCTCCTATGGGTTGACTAGAAATGTTTATGACATTGTCTACAGCTGAAGGGGCATCTAGCCGGTTTACTTCATCACTCCAAACTTTATATATTCCACTCATTGCTCACATTACTTCAAGTCCAAATGAGCTACAAGCGTCTCTTGGTAGGTTTCGTAGACCTAGTATATAAAACTATTTTCTAATACTTTAAACAGATTCTGACGCGGAAAAATGGTTTGAATGGCTCCCAAAATATCTAATATCACCATTCAACACAACAAACATGCAAAACTAGCGATTAATCCACAAATATAAGCGAAAATACTGAGAATAATTCACAGAACTAACTTTCATTTATCAAAAAAAAAAAATGAGTTAGTGGAAATTAGTGAATCTTATTGGCTGTGGAATTCGCGCCAACTGGATGTTAACTGCCCACTAACTATCGAATGTTAGCTAATCCAAAGTTAGTCCTACCCGACCTTAGACAAGCCAGATTTAAAATATAGCAGCTAGAAGCTTGAAAAGCAGCTATCACTCTGAGTTAGTTATTGATATCTTAAAACAGACAAGTCAATTGTCTGTGATAAGTAATTTTTTGTTTGAAATCCAATTTTTTTTTATTACGTTTTCAACATTTAATCTAGTACTCATAATTTAGTTTAAAATAGGTACACATAATTAATGCATTGTAATTTGCAACTCAAGGCATTTGGTATTCAATTCAATTTAATTTAATTTAATTTAATTTAATTTAATTTAAGAAGATGAAATGGATGTTGATGAAGAACAAGCAGAAGGAGAAGAGGAGGAAGAAGAAGAAATTTAATAAAGTAGATTAGATTTAGAATTAGAATATTGTATTATGGTAAAAAGTGTGACAGGCTTGGCCAGCCGGCATTATATTGTGTACGTATGTTTTGTGGTCTATATTTTTGTGAGCGATTTTTCCCACTCCAATTTAATTAGGAAGGGTGCATTTATATATGCTCTGTGAAATAAAAAAAAATTCAATTTCTTTCCACTCTTAGAAGACATTCATGTAATTCAGTTATCCCGAATCATTGTGCATACATGGAAATTGGAAATTTGCAAATATAATCGTATGTCTTATCGTGTTTGGCTGAAGATGTTGCACGAATCGGTGCTCAGCAAGCGTTTTCCTAGAATTAAAAAATATTTGACATATATTAGCCATAGTTACAGGTTACTTAACATTAGCTCGAGAATATAAACTACAAGTTGTGTTTGAATATTTGATTTTGATCGTCTTCGCAGCGTGATCTCATCGATGAACAAACAATGTATTTATAATTACTCAATGTGGTATCCTGTAAGACTTCCCGGCAGGCTGTATCCTGTAGCTGATAACAAGTAGGCAACGTTCTATTATCCTCATTAATGCGAGCTACTTCGAAGGATTTGCCAAGGATTGACACGAGTAAGTAACGGGTGAGTAACGAAGTTTTTCAATAGATACTCTGCTAAAACCAAGAGTTAAGCTTAAGGTAATCCTATTGGTTGTCGCAATGGCAATACAGACCGAATAAATTAGCAGAGTATTGAAAACCTGGCCGTAAGTTAGCAAAGTACAAGGAAATGCGAAAAGTGAAATATATCACTTATCTGTAAAGCACGAAGGAAAGTTGGAGTGTGAGATCCAGACTGTGCAGCCTTAGGTGCTCCATCTGTAAACAAATTTAGTGAACGGAACCAGAATAAATCATACGGATTTTGGTATTGTGTTAAACAAAAAATTGGTTATAAGCTAATACCCAAAATAGTCATTTTGTTTCTACTTCTCAAGTAGTTGCATCAGCTTTTTACGCAGTATATTGTACACTCAACAAAAGATAAAACGGTAGGTATTCGCAACAAACTGATTGGCATGAAGATTTGATTGCATCATCCGGTGAAGTCTATGAACTCGTCATACTCGTTCTACGTCACTATAGTAGGTAGCTAGAACTCCGATTTCATTGATATTAACAAGGATTGATTTCAAGGACCTTGAGAAGCAGCCATATCTGTTTTGTTAAATATTGTTGAGTGAGAACTAATTATTTTGTGACTGATAAAACTTCAAAACTTTATCTTTATAAACTTTATCTTTTAAACTTTATCGCGACTACCAGTCGTACACAGTTGCCTAAAATATAGATATTTGTATACAGAGGGGTGATTTGCAGGACTCGGTGGTTGAATTGAAAGTCGGTCCATGGGGGATCGTATATTGTTAAAAGAAAATATTTGCTCCAAGATAATGGGGGGGGGGGGGGCTGGGTGGAGGGCCTAACGAGCTTAAATACATGTTTTGCTACGTATTTAAGCTCCTTGGTAGCTGGTATACCGGGCCCCCAGCACCATGCGGGTCCGGGACGTACAGTCTCGTTTTTTCATATGAATTTGGTGCATTTCTACGCGTTTTTATCGCTATTTTCAGACTATTTTTATCTAGACAAATGGCGTCTAGAGGTTAAAATTTAAAAATTCTCTGGCAATTATTATTTTTATGAAGATAAAAAAATTGATGGTGAAGTGGACAAATTAGCCATGGGGGGATGGAACTACACAAAATAGCGAGCAAAGCGACTACACCGGTCAGAAGAATTGTCCGTTGACGGCTAAGATCAAGCTCGATTTACCGTCATTATTTGTTGAATGGAGAAACACTTTTTAGGAATGAGGTTATTGTTTGGTTCTTGTAATCAACCCCTCCAACAACATATTCTCACCATCTGCGTTTACCTCAAGTTTCAAGTTTCAAGTTTATTTTCCATAACATGGTATACATACATATATGTTTACTCAAGTCTTGACCCATAAGTACAATGAATAAATTGACTTTTTTAGGGTATTTGGAAGTTACATTGATACGTAGGTAAATATTTTTAATACTAATAGTAGACAATTTAAATGAAATTGATAATTGTAATTAATAATGAGTTATAGGCTATAACACAATCATAGTTAAGTAAACAATGTTAGTTTAGCAGTTAGTAGTGTTTATAATGATAAGTATTGATAAATATATCTATCACTTAAAATAATTAATGCATAAATTGAGATATCATCTGGATATCCAATATATGAAAAAGGACTTAGGGCCAGATTTTCAATACCATTGCTAACTTTTAAACTGTACAGTAGATTAGAGTATATTGCCATGGCAACAACAATGACAATCCTGGAATGACTGTTTAAAACCTTAACTACTGGTTTAGCAGGACATTGAAACTCTGGCACTTAAGGGCCGGTTGAATTTATTTATTCACGAAAGCACACATAATAGAAAGCACTTTTAAGAATACAATGTTTCTGAATTATTTATCTATACCAAACTGCATCACATTTAGGAAGAGTGGAATCAACGGCTACATTTGTATTTCAGTTCGAGTATATTTGCGATGGCGCAGTCCAAGCAGGAGGTGCTTTCCCGTGTGCATTGCGATTGCTGCAGCAACGAGATCAAGAACTTCCGATACAAGTGCATTTCTTGCGACGAGTTCAACTTGTGTGCCATCTGCGAGTACGCAGAGAAGCACAAAGACCACTACATGGTCCGCTTGCCAGCTCCAAACTCCAGGGTAAGTCACTACAAGGTCCGCTTGCCAGCTCCAATCTCCAGGGTAAGTCACTACATGGTCCGCTTGTCACCTCCAATCTCCAGGGTAAGTCACTACATGGTCCGCTTGCCAGCTCCAATCTCCAGGGTAAGTCACTACAAGGTCCGCTTGCCAGCTCCAAACTCCAGGGTAAGTCACTACAAGGTCCGCTTGCCAGCTCCAATCTCCAGGATAAGTCACTACAAGGTCCGCTTGCCAGCTCCAATCTCCAGGGTAAGTCACTATACATGGTCCGCTTGCAGCTCCAATCTCCAGGGTAAGTCACTATACATGGTCCGCTTGCAGCTCCAATCTCCAGGGTAAGTCACTACATGGTCCGCTTGTCAGCTCCAATCTCCAGAGTAAGTCACTACAAGGTCCGCTTGCCAGCTCCAATCTCCAGGGTAAGTCACTATACATGGTCCGTTCGCAGCTCCAATCTCCAGGGTAAGTCACTACAAGGTCCGCTTGCCAGCTCCAATCTCCAGGGTAAGTCACTACAAGGTCCGCTTGCCAGCTCCAATCTCCAGGGTAAGTCACTACAAGGTCCGCTTGCCAGCTCCAATCTCCAGGGTAAGTCACTACATGGTCCGCTTGTCAGCTCCAATCTCTAGGGTAAGTCACTACATGGTCCGCTTGTCAGCTCCAATCTCTAGGGTAAGTCACTACATGGTCCGCTTGTCACCTCTAATCTCCAGGGTAAGTCACTACATGGTCCGCTTGCCAGCGCCAATCTCCAGGGTAAGTCACTACATGGTCCGCTTGCCAGCGCCAATCTCCAGGGTAAGTCACTACATGGTCCCCTTGCCAGCTCCAATCTCCAGGGTAAGTCACTACATGGTCCGCTTGTCACCTCCAATCTCCAGGGTAAGTCACTACAAGGTCCGCTTGCCAGCGCCAATCTCCAGGGTAAGTCACTACATGGTCCGCTTGTCACCTCCAATCTCCAGGGTAAGTCACTACATGGTCCGCTTGCCAGCTCCAATCTCCAGGGTAAGTCACTACATGGTCCGCTTGTCAGCGCCAATCTCCAGGGTAAGTCACTACATGGTCCGCTTGCCAGCTCCAATCTCCAGGGTAAGTCACTACATGGTCCGCTTGTCACCTCCAATCTCCAGGGTAAGTCACTACATGGTCCGCTTGTCACCTCCAATCTCCAGGGTAAGTCACTACATGGTCCGCTTGTCAGCTCCAATCTCCAGGGTAAGTCACTACATGGTCCGCTTGTCAGCTCCAATCTCCAGGGTAAGTCACTACATGGTCCGCTTGTCACCTCCAATCTCCAGGGTAAGTCACTACATGGTCCGCTTGTCACCTCCAATCTCCAGGGTAAGTCACTACATGGTCCCCTTGCCAGCTCCAATCTCCAGGGTAAGTCACTACATGGTCCGCTTGTCACCTCCAATCTCCAGGGTAAGTCACTACATGGTCCGCTTGTCAGTTCCAATCTCCAGGGTAAGATCACTACATGGTCCGCTTGCCAGCGCCAATCTCCAGGGTAAGTCACTACATGGTCCCCTTGTCAGTTCCAATCTCCAGGGTAAGTCACTACATGGTCCGCTTGCCAGTTCCAATCTCCAGGGTAAGTCACTACATGGTCCGCTTGCCAGCGCCAATCTCCAGGGTAAGTCACTACATGGTCCCCTTGCCAGCTCCAATCTCCAGGGTAAGATCACTACATGGTCCGCTTGCCAGCGCCAATCTCCAGGGTAAGTCACTACATGGTCCGCTTGTCAGTTCCAATCTCCAGGGTAAGATCACTACATGGTCCGCTTGCCAGCGCCAATCTCCAGGGTCTTAAGTCACTACATGGTCCGCTTGTCAGTTCCAATCTCCAGGGTAAGTCACTACATGGTCCCCTTGCCAGCTCCAATCTCCAGGGTAAGATCACTACATGGTCCGCTTGCCAGCGCCAATCTCCAGGGTCTTAAGTCACTACATGGTCCGCTTGTCAGTTCCAATCTCCAGGGTAAGTCACTACATGGTCCGCTTGTCACCTCCAATCTCCAGGGTAAGATCACTACATGGTCCGCTTGCCAGCGCCAATCTCCAGGGTCTTAAGTCACTACATGGTCCGCTTGTCAGTTCCAATCTCCAGGGTAAGTCACTATGGTCCGCTTGTCAGCTCCAATCTCCAGGGTAAGTGACAAGTCACTACATTAACACATACAAAAACACATCAAATGTTGGTCCGGTCCTGATACCAAGCAATTTGCAGTTCCAGTTTAAATTTTCAAATAATCACAGGATCCTGTTCAAAATATGAACACGATACCGTTCTTATGATAAAAGTGCGGGCAGCTCAGGCAAAATGAAAGAAAAAGAGAGCACAGCAGAGAAAGAGCCATAAGAGTAAAGACTAAAGTGGTGTCGCTCGCTAATTTGGCAATTGTTTTCAGAACCTGTTCTTTGATCGCCACCTGCTAATGCACCTTCTATCCAAGGCCGGGAAGAAAGAGGAGAGGTATGTCCAATGTTCTTGTAGTAGTACTCTTGCTTCGAGGCACCAAGATCTCTATTCTACCTATCTTGGACTGGCACTGCCCAGGAACTGACTCTAGAAAGCTAAGGGAAAAAAACTCTCTTTTTTTAGAAAGCAAAAAAAATATTTTTTTTGTCTGGGGTTAAACGTCGCACTGTTCTGCAGCGAGGCTAATGACGACGGAAACTTTTTTACCTTTTTACTTTAACTTTTCAAGGGTAATTTTTTTATCTCTCTCTCTCTCTCAGGGACCGCGCCATAGGTGGGCGGAGGTGGGCGATCTAAAAATTGCCTCTCTGCACTCACAATTTAAATGAATTTAACTTTTTTATTCACGATTAAGATTTTGTATTCCAAACACATTTTTTACCCCAAAACCGGCCAATTCAGTATCCTAAATTATTTTCTATTGTGTTAAACATCCACAAAAATGGACCTTCTTTTCTTATACTAAGTTACCAAGTATAAGAAACTGAGTATGCCCCTCCCCCCTCCCCATAACAAAATGTGCCCGCTTGCTGCCCCCATTTGAATTCCTGTCGCCGTCCCTGCTGCTTTCTACTACCAGAAAGTTAAACCAACACGTGTTCTTCTATTTCAGTTTGAGTTTATTCACGACTGTGCATCCCCGTATAAGTTGCAAAGGCTGTGGCAGGGATAAGTTGCAAGGATTCCGCTACAAGTGCATCTCGTGTGACAACTTCGATCTGTGCGCCGCCTGCGAGCGAGAGGGGAAACACAGCGAGCACTTCATGGTGCGCTTGCCCACCCCCATCATCATCACCTCGGTGAGTCCAATGTTCCCTTCGGGTTCCTCGGTCTTTCCTTTAGCGTCGTTTCCACAACTGGCTATTCCAAGATAAGTAAAGACGAGAAGCACTAACAAAAGTCCGTTGGTGTAATTGGGGTTTTACCTATACTCTTTGCAAAAGTTATATATCACAGGTTGAGGTTTATACGCAAAATGTCCTCGTCCCACTCTGGATTATCCATAATTTGTTGTGGTCATCTTCGAGTATGTTTATCGGGTTCAGTCTTTATCAATGAAACCTCATGCAATAATCATCGAAAGTCGTATTGGGCACGTCACTGTCCAGTCGATAATGTTGCATGAATGTCATACAGAAAGAAGATTGGGCGCTGTTCGCTGTCAAGGTCAACGGAAGCTGCACTGACGATACTTCGACAATGTCGCCTCTGTTGGAAAATATGAATATAGATGCGGGGAAGAAGGTGGTTTCCAAAAGATCGGTAAGTCCTGCGATGCAAAAGATTATCGTCAGCTTTCACATTTCGGAATTCTAAATCATGTATTGAGTACAATATAACGTACTTAGCTCTGGAGCACTATTCCTGAAAAAAGTGAGAGTGAATATGAGAAAAAATAGTGAGAAAATTGGTATCAGCCAATGGAATCTAAGCCTGCTGGATTCCTATTGGTTGATAACAATTTTCTCACTATTTTTTCTCATACTCACTCTCACTTTTTTCAGGAATATGGCCCCTGGAGACAGCTCATTATAGACACTATAGACAGTGAAAATAATGGATAGAAAATAAATTAACTGTAGATATCTAAGTAGTTTTCGATACAGACTTATTTTCTGTAATCATTATCAACGCGTTAATTGATCGTTTTCCTAGTTTAAGGCCAATACATATCACGTGACTTTATTTCTCTACATCCGATCAAAAGAAATAGTTACCTATGAGTACATACCTTACATCGTTCATGCTGAGTAATCCAAGGTGATTTATGAAGTAAATTCACTGCATACTGGAGCTTATCAATATTTTCAGTCAATAATATTTATTTTTGCAGTGGTTTAAGAAGAAAATAAATGAAAATCGTGTGTATCCGTACGCGTTTGAAAGCTGTCAAAACCCAGTGCTGTTATTTTAAATATTACATTCATAATAGTGGATATAATTAATATCTCAACATTTCGTTGGAAAGATGAAGAAAGAGCGCATGTTTTGTTGGCAAAATTGTGTCAGGTTTGTGATGCATATGTGCCCTTTTATTAGATTAAAGTTTGCTGTTCTTGGCAACTCATAGGATTTCCTTAAACTTCAGGTCTTGATTTGAGAATATTTAGGTGCAAGGAAGTAAAATCATCTAATAAGTTATTTTCGCAGTTCTTTTCTGCGTAGATTTGTTCCAACAGATGTGTCCTAACTTATCTGATGAGTGAGAAGTATTTGCTAAACTGAACCCTTCCAAATGAAAGTGTGTAGCTTTTTGGTTGAAAAGTCACGTGATATGCAGCCACCTTAAGTTACGTTTTGACTTAACCCCTTTTCTCATTTCACTCATTTTTAATGCATAATGTTAGGAGTTATTAATTTATTTCTTTGGGAAGAGATGACTTCGACAAAATGTCGAATGTCTTTTAATGGGGTATATAATTTAGGTACTAAGTGTTCTTTTCTATGAAATGGTTTAAATGCTATATTCTAGTAACGTAATATTATTTTCAGGAATCTGCGCATTACTCAGCTAAAGTTGCTAGTGCCCTGCAGTTGAATGCTACTCTTCTTCAGCAACTGGAGTGCCCTGTGTGCATGGACATGTGCAAGCCTCCCATCTACATGTGCATCCACGGCCACCATGTCTGCTCCAGATGTCAGCACAACCTCACAGCGTGTCCAGTCTGCAGAACAATAGATGTGCCCACGATCCGATGCATTGCTCTGGAAGCGATCTGTGCGCAGGTGCTACTTCCATGTAAATACCAGAGAGACGGCTGTCACGTTGAGAAGAACTTAGCTGACATTGAAGTACACAATAAAATATGTGAGTTTCGCTTCCAGTGTCCTGTGCCTGATTGTAGATGGGTTGGTCAGAGAATTGATCTGCTGAAACACTGTAAAGCGAATCATTCTGTCACGATGGAAACTCCGACTCAACCCTTCGCAAAATGTACTTATTATGATTCTGAGATTGATAAACGTTACTTACAATTATTCCAGTTTGACAATGAGCTATTTGCGAAGAATTGGCGTCTCAAAAACGCCGATTCCTCACTGTATTTCTTCTGTTGGTTTTTCGGACCAAAGGAGAGGTCAGAACTGTACAGATATGTTGTTACTTTGGTGTCTCCCGAAAGATCAAAGTCTCTCATTCACATTGGCCCAATGCAAAGCCCTGACGAGGACTACAAGAGAAGTGCAAACTGCTTCAAAATATGTTTTAATGATGTCGATAATTTTTCAGATAGGGCTTCTCAAGTATTGGTAAAGGGATTCATTGAATATGGATAATAATATTAAACTGTATTAATGTTGGTCATTATAATAGATAGATAATAGCTATAATAGTTTCAGTACTATTTTTAAATGGTGAATTTTTACACGACATTGAAATGGAAATATTTACATCATTTTTACTTAGTATGCCTGCGGTGTGCCCTGAACTTATTTTTGTTGCAAAGTCATATTGTGTTTAATATGATTGCTGGTTTAACACAATCCAAGACAATAGGTACAATATAGGTATTCTATTGGTAGAGTTTACACTTTATAAGGTTGCACGTCATGTATTAAAATAAAATGTAATAGAGTCACAACATAAATAATGGTGTCATATAATAAACATAATGTGACGCATAAAACATATTGTTTAAATTATTAGATCTAAGATAAATCTAGTTAGTCTAATCTATTTATTAATTATACTGCGTTATATAGCCTCTTATAATAATGAACACGTTGGTTACAAATTACTTGTACCGAATCATCAACATGGCTTCTTCCATTGGAAAGGATTGTGAGTGAATTTGTCTCTGTTATTCCTGTCGAACTCCTGAGAGTTAGATTTCAGAATAATATTTATTTTATAAAAGTGAGATGTTGCTGAACTCAGATGTGGTATTATTTTTGTTGTGGGACGAATAGGTTGTCGCGGAATTAATTTTCAAAGTTTGATACATTTTATTCTATAACAGATTTTCAAGACATTTATATTTTTAAAATTGTAAATTTATCTAATCTTAAAACAGGAAAATTGACAAAGACCACAATTTGCACCAAGTTTGCACCTTGGTATATGTTAGCAACACTACGTTGTAGGATACAATTGGAATATCTATGCCTATTTAGATTTAATTTTTATGATTGAAAATTTTATATTACTGGGGTGATGTGTGTTTGTCATTATTATTTGTGATTATATTTACAAAATTACTGCAATAAAATTTCACGATATCTTTTTTATATCATGAATGGGGGTTCAGACGGTTTGAGTGAGTGGGGGGGGGGGGGGGGGGGGGCATGGCATTAGATGTCGGTCAAACTTATATGAAATTAGCTCATTCGAAAACATAATGTAGAACTGTGGTGATACAATTAAAAATGAAATTTTTTGAATACTTGAAAAGGGAATATAATAACATAAATAATTATACTATAATTAGCTTACCTATGCTGTAGTTAGTTAAGTGTATTCATGTACCAATGTTAAAAATAACGCAATCTATAAATAAATTAAACAAACGAGACTTGGAAAGGAATTGCATTATCTTTAATTTGTTTAGTCAATTATATTTGCACCCAGTACCAAGAAATACGAGTATGTAAATTGTCCAATCTTCATGTATCATCATTGATATAATAGGTAACATGTACGATCAAAAAATAAACCAAAAATACTAGGAAAACGCTCTGTGAAACGCGCTGATGAGCGAGCACGTATACGCGCAACACCTCGAACCGAAATTCTGTCTATTGAAAATATCATTAAAAGCCAATAATAATTCTTGAATAGCGTCACAGACTTGTACAAAAATCTCAAAAAAATTCCTAAAATATTGGTTCAAATAACCATGCAAAGTTTTAAGTTGATCGATTGAACCTTTATGATTGAACGGTTCCTGTTAATTTTAAAAAATCACAGGATCTCCTTCAAAAAATACAGGGGACCACTCATATGATATTGTCTACACAATATCAGATCAACTGCTGAACGGTCATTATCAGTTTCATATGCGTTTGAAAGTCTCTGCTCTAACTACGATACCTTGGAGTTGGACTGAAGAGTCATAGTTGCTGTGATCAACATTTTCGAGAAATTTGACAGCCAACACGCAAAAAGTCCGTAAAATGTCAAGAACTTTTGGATTTAAACACAGATTAGTCGGAAAATTGTCGAAAATGCAGATAATGTTGGTCCCAACCATCATGCGAAATTATATTAAAGGAGAACGGAACTTTAGATTCGGAGCGTCTAGTATTTTTTTTAATTTTCTTCAGATCAATCTGATTAAGTTTATATTATACATTTTTTTCGTAAGTGTTATACTTTCCGAGATACAGGCACTTTTAGGAAAGCAGTATGACGTCACTTGGCCAGACCCTCCCTGGCCAAGCAGTCAGCAGGCTGGCAGGTGCGCTCAGCTGTTGCGGCATTAATACTTCGATGATGCAATGTATAGCTTCGTTTGTTAATTACAAATAATATAAATGAATTTGATATGAATAAGGACGAAATTATTCTGGTTTCATAATGCAACCCTTCAATCAATAACAGTGTAATACTAGGTAGTATAATAGTGTAAAATCATATGGGGGAAAAATCCGTGAAATGAATTGCTAGTCATTTAATTTTTACATTAAGATGCAATTTCAGCACAACATTGTCAGTGTGAACACAACGCAAATGATAATACACTGTGAAATCACAATGAAGACAAAATATGAACTTACCGATTACCGATCGCAATTATTTTGGCAATTTTGCAGCACCTGTTCAAAGAATCCTACAAAATCCTACAGAATCCTACACATTGTCTAGAAGCTTCAGGATAATGTTCCATAATTTTATTACAACACAGATAGTGAACAACGCAATGTTCAGTGAATCAACAGCAAAATAATAGTATTAAATAGTATTAAAATAGTAGTATAGTTTTAAATGACGGACTTAAAGTTAGGTAAATTATGAACGCGCATACGCCTTCATAATTTTTACGTACCTACTTTGGACATTGTTTCACTTTCACGACAACAAAAACTCTCGCAATCGGTTGTCATTGGCTACAGGCGCGTAGGAACTTCATTTTGAGTGGGGGGGTCAAAATTATGGGGATCAATGAATGTGAGGAAAAGTAGTCGTCGTTACAATGAGGTCTGGGAAGCCCGCAACCCAAATTGCCCCGCAGGGCCTTTTTTGAATTTTTGATACAAAAGAATCGAATTTGAAGCTATTTTTGTATATTTTTCAAAGAAATTTACAATGTGTGAAATGCAATATTCTGTGGAAACTTTAAGAAATGTAATATAATTTGTAGCTATTTGTTTTTAATACCCATTATTGGCCCCGCAGGGAATTTTTTGGGTTATTGGTACAAAATAATCGAGCTTAAAGCTATTTTAGCATACTTTTCAAAGAAATTTAAAATGTATGAAATGCAATATTCTGTGGAAACTTTATACAAATGTAATAAAAACTGTAACTATTTGTTTTTATAGAATCCCCATTGGCCCCGCAGGGAATTTTTTGAGTTTTTGATGCAAAAGAATCGAATTTGAAGCTATTTTGGCAACGTTTTCAAAGAAATTTAAAATTTGTGATATGCAATATTCTTGGGAAACTTTGACAAAATGCATTATAATCTGTAAATTTTGTTATTCGATAAAATCCCTAAAGATAATCGATTATGAATAGATTTTGGAATTGCTTTGAAAACGGTGCTTATTCGGTATCATAGTTTAACGTGTAATTATTAAATTGTATTCATGAGGATGATCATGTTGGACAAATGAGTTATTGTCTAATTGGATAATACCTCTGTTCAATTAGCTTTGCAAAACTTGGGAAAATTTTGAGAATTCAACCTCATAATGGAGCAAATTTGTGCATTTTTGGATCTCTTCATCAAATTTGTGTGTATCTGGGGGTTATATCTGGGGGTGTCAAGATGAAAAGTGGGGGGGGTCATTGACCCCCACTCCCCCCCCCCCCCCCCCCTTCCTACGCGCCTGATTGGCTACACTTTGATCACACGCACCAAAACACAGAATCTGCACTGCCCTCATATCTGGTACTATCACAATCATCCCCAAAGATCATCCCCAATCGTATTGTCTTCACGGTCAATTTCACTGTCTGAAAACTCGGATTCGTATTGATCATGCATTAGGTCTTGACTTTCCATTACACTCACGTTTAGAATGTGTCGATGTGTTTTGAGACGTCAAGAACTGACCTACAACAAGATCGTTTCTCACAGAATCATCAAATTTTAATTTTAGATGTCGAGGTCAAACATTGTGCAATGAACGTGTCTAAACACAAACTCTAGCTAGTCTGTAAAAGGGTTTTATTTCCATGACTAATCGTGAACTCTGCCGCTAATAAATATGCACTGTGTCCTGGGTTCGAGCCCAAGTTCGGGTCGGACGATATTTCTTGATATTTTTTCCATTTATTGATGAAACCGGGAGAATCGTTTCATTTTGAGTTCAATTGATAGCTAGTGCTCTCATGTTCTGACGCGGCGTTACTGTCGTCAACGTCCGCGTCGTCGTCGTCGTCGTCGTCGTCGTCGTCGTCGTCGTCGTCGTCGTCGTCGTCGTCGTCGTCGTCGTCGTCGTCGTCGTCGTCGTCGTCGTCGTCGTCGTCGTCGTCGTCGTCGTCGTCGTCGTCGTCGTCGCTCTCCTCAAAGTCAGACGAAATGTGAAACGATGTGTCCATGACGTTAGCATTTTATTACAATCATTACTGTCAGAATCAGAATTGTCAGAC
>OW203762.1:9899646-9944646 GCA_934045905.1 Leuctra nigra
CCCATGTTAAAATAATGTTACCAAGTCGTGGTGGCCGAAATGTCGCGGGACAAAGAAATGGATGAAACGTACATAGTGTTGTCATTGTATTTGCGAAATCAATACTGTGGATAGTGATGTTATTTTTTTTTTTTATCGTTGTTGTTAGGACCGCAATATGATCATGATTTCTTGGTGACAGAGGTTAAGGAAATGAGAGAAGAAATGAAGGAGCTTAGAAATGAGGTGAAAGAACTTAGGAAGAAGTCAGAAAGGGAAGAGAATGAAGTTTGTGACATGTTTGGAGAAGTAATAGTATGGGAAATGGAAATGGAGGAAAAGGTTAAACATTTGAATGAAATGTTATGTTTGAATGAAAGAGAAAATCGAGTAGCATGTGTGCAGATAGCAGTTTGGAAAGAAGAGATTGAACATAAAAACCACAAGATCTTGATGGAAATAGACCGATTAGAACAAGAAAATATTGCAGATCAAGTTGAAGAGATTAAGAGGAGGGAAGCTGAGTGTGCAGATAGTATGGATATCAGAATGAAAGGTTTTGAAGAAATGAAGGAGATGGTTGATAGGTCTGGAAGAAAAGAGCAGCAGGAAGGACAACAACAACAACAACACCGGAGAATAGTAACAAAAAAGAAAGCAGAACAAAACAACACAGTAGAAGGAGAAAATAGCATGATGACTGAGAACGATATATGTATTCATGGACAAGACGATCAAGATTATGAAGAAAAAGAGAAGAGCCAGGGAAAGAGGAGTGAAGAAAATGAAAAGTCGTATGAGGAGCACGATGACACGAGATCGTCTGACTCAGGACTCAGGACTCAGTCGATTTTGTTGGTTGGAGATGTAAGTGGTAGTGAAGCCTGGGTTTTCTCTCTAGGGGAAGGGTGTTACGTAAGAAGAGATCCCGGAATAAGAATCAGAGAAATGTCTGCGCGAATTGAAGAGGGATACTATGAAAAACATAGTAATCTGAAGAAAGTAATTTTCCAGTTAGGAAATATTGAAGTTTGGACACGAATGGATAATGGGGAGATAATGGAGGATTTTGGGGGTTTGATGGAGGTGTCTAGAAGCTTTTTTGGTCCAAATATAAAAATAGGCATTGTGGGACTACTAAGTAACTATTCAGACTACTCAGCCAATTTGAATAAAGGTTTGAAAAAGTTGGTGAAGGAGAATGAGGGGGAGTTTATTGAATTAGACTTCACGCCAGGGTTCATGATGGACAGAAGGAAGTGGGCCCGAGAAGTTGGGAGAAAGCTGAAAAATATGCTGGTTGAGGAGAAGGTGGTTACCAAGAAGAATGTATGGACTCAGTCGAAGCGGGTTTTTCGGACAAGTTGGTTTTCAAGGAGAATATTGTAGGTAGGAGAAAGAGGCAGGACAATAAAGGAAGGACACTGGACAATAATGAGAAGAAAATATCGAGAAGACGAAGACGTCAGTATTTGTTGAAAATAGGCACATTAAATATTGTCACGTTAACGAACAACATTGAACAGATTGTGGATTTGATGATTGACAAAAATCTGGATGTGTTGGGCCTTAGTGAGACGAAGTGGAAGGGGGCAGGTGAGAAGATACTGCGAGGGGGATACAAGCTCATGTGGTCAGGTGGTGAGACGGGGAAAAGTGGAGTAGGATTTGTCGTAAGCAGCGCTTATAAAGAGAAGGTGTTAGAGATTGAGAGAAGAAGTGATCGACTAATCAAGATGAAGCTAGCAATTGATAAAAACATTGTCGAGCTGGTACAAGTGTACGCACCCCAAACATTGAGACCAAAAGAAGAAAAGGACAAGTTTTGGGAGGAGCTAGAGGATTTGGTGGAGTTAAAGGATGTCTTGATTATTGGTGATTTTAATGCCATGGTAGGGATGGACCGGACGGGGTGTGAGCTAGTGCTTGGTCCGCATGGGTGGGGTAGGACAAATGTTGAAGGGAAGAAGATGATAGAGTGGTGCAGTTCGTTGAATTTAAAAATTGCAAATACTTGGTTTGTGAAGAAGAAAGACAAAATGATAACAAGAGTCGGTCGAGGACAAAATGGAACAGTTTTGGAATCAGTAATAGATTATGTGTGTGTAAGCAGAAGCATGGACAGATATCTGCTGGATGTTGAAGCAGTCTCATCTGGGACAGTAATTAGTGATCATAGACTGCTGGTCACAAAGATGAGGGTAGAAAGGAGAGGAAAAGGAAATCGAAACACGGGAGTGAAACGAATAAAAACATGGAAATTGCAAGAAGAAGCGGTGAAGGAAGATTTTTGCAGAAGAATAACAGAGCAAGTTCCAATAGGGGAGATACAAGACGTAGAGGTGGAATGGTATGGTTTTAAGTCAATAATGGTGGCGGTAGCGGAAGAGGTATGTGGAAGGTCTTCAGGCAAGAGAAAAGAAAAAGAAACACCTTGGTGGAACAAGAGAGTGAAAGCAGTAGTTGAGGAAAAGAAGTTGGCCTGGATGAAGAAAGTACACGACAACTCTGAGGAGAATGTAAGAGCTTATAAAGCGGCTAAGATCCTGGTGAAGTCAATTGTTGAAGAGGAGAAGAGAAAGACGATGGAGGTTCTTGCAGACAAGCTGGAAAGAGATTATGATGGTAGTAAGAAAATGTTGTACAACATGGTTGGGATGAGACGACGGGACAATGAAGTGCAGTCGGTGATGAAGTTGGAAGATGGAACAGTGACAAATAAGCCGGAGGAGTTAAAGAACATATGGAGGGACTACTTTAAAAACCTGTTGAAGGGTGACGAGGAGAGGGAGGATACAGACGCAGATGTGAGGGAAGTGGATGCTCAACTAATAGGAGTGAATGACCGCTATGTAAAAGAGGCACCAAGTAGAGTCGAGGTGAAGAACGTGATAAAGAGAATGAAAAATGGAAAGGCTACTGGAATAGACGAAATAAATGTTGAGATGTTAAAGGCAGCTGGCGATGAGGGGGCGGAATGGCTTCGTAGAGTAATCCATGCAGCTTGGATGGAATGTAAAATACCTGAAGATTGGGGTAGAGGTATAATTACTCCAATCTTCAAGAAAGGGGATAGAAAACTGGCTGGCAACTACAGAGGCATAACAATCATATCGCAGGCAGCCAAAATATACGAGAAGATACTAGAGAGAAGGCTCATGCTATACTTGGAGGAGAAGATAAGGGAGGAGCAGTATGGTTTTAGGCGGGGGCGGTCGACCATTGACCTAGTATTTGCACTGCGGCAGCTGATGGAAAGCAGATGGGAAGAGGGATCCATTACAAGGATGGTTTTTTTGGACCTCGAGAAAGCTTACGACAGGCTACCTAGAGAGATGGTGTGGAAGTGTTTGAAGAGGAAAGAAGTGTGTGGAGAACTAATAAAGAAGATAAAGAGTACGTATAAGAACAGCTGGAGTTGTGTGCAGTGCAGTGTAGGGAGGACAGAATGGTTCCAAGTAAATGAAGGCTTAAAGCAAGGTAGTGTGTTGTCACCGACTCTGTTTGGTGTTGTAATGGATGAGATGGTACGGGAAGTGGAGAATGACGAAGTGGAAGGAAGGGATTCAAAAACATTTATATATGCAGATGACATTATGATATGGAGCGAGTCGGAAGATGAGATACAGTTGAAGGTGGATAAATGGAATTGTGTGACAGAAAAGTATGGCCTACATATTAGCAGAGAAAAGAGTGAAACATTGTGTATGGACAGAGGAAAGAAGGCGAGGTGCAAGATTGGAATCCAGGGAGCAATGCTGCAAGAACGGGAGGAGTTTAAATATTTAGGAAGTGTTGTGACAAGGGATGGTAAGGTGGAGCGCGAGATAAAGAAGAGACGAGCAGCGGCGGAGAGCTTTTACCAATGTGTTCGGAAGCTGTTATGGAAGGAGGGTATACCAATGAGGTGCAAACTACTGATATACAAACTGTACTATATTCCAATCCTGACATATGGGGCGGTAACATGGCCAATGGGCAGAAGAGAAATAGCAGAAATCCAGGCATCACAGATGAAGTTTTTGAGAGGGGTGGCGGGAGTGACCAAGTTGGATAAAATCAGGAGTAAGAAGATAAGACAAGACTTGGGAGTGGAGAAGTTAAGTTTGAAGATAAGTCGAGAGAGGTTGAGATGGTTCGGGCACATGAAAAGAATGGGAGAGGAGAGAATTCCTAGAAGAGAATTTGAGAAGGGAAGACAAGTGAAGAAAAAGAAGGCTGGGCGTCCGAGGACCAAGTGGATGGACAGCATTGAAGAGGATGTGGCGGAGAGAGGCGAAGATTGGAGGAGAGTGGAAGGAGAGAAGTGGTGGGAAGATGTAGAAAGATGGAATGAGTTGGTGGAGCGGCAGGTGGAGGAATCAGAGGAGAGCGAAGACGATGAGGAAGAAGACGACGGGGAAGAAGTTGGAATGGCCGGCCGACTTCGGCATCCCAGGAGGCCCTAGAAGAAGGTGGAGCTACCTCCACCCCCCAACCCGACTTTAGTTGGATGGGGTATAATTAATTGTTAATTAATTGATATAATAAAAAAAAATTATTTATTTCACAGCCATTTGTTCACATCTTTTTTTAAAATTTAATGTATAAATGTTGTCAATAGAATAAATAACAGGTTAAAAAAGTACATAAATTCATAATACACCACAAAACGCTAATAAGCTTGGTAAAAACAAGGTTAGAATGCATGATCCATGAATTCGTCGGTTGAGTAGAAAGATCCTTCCAACAGCATGATTTTGAGTTCCCTTTTAAATACATCACTTGTCTTGGAGTTTTTTATTGTTTCTGGGATTTTATTATAAAATTTCCGACCCATTTGTAATACACCCTGTGATGACAGCTTTAGTTTACAATAATTGTGCTGAAGGTCGTTCACTCTCCTCGTGTTATGCACATCTGGATTACCTGTATTGAAGAGGTTCAGATTGTTTCTTACAAAAATACAAGTGTTAAAAATATATATACAGGGTAGTGTCAAAATTCGCAAGTCCCGAAATAACTGCCTACAAGAATCTCTAGGCCCCCGCCTCATCATCTGCCTGACAATTCTCTTTTGGGCAATAAACACACGCTTGCTTGATGTCGTTGCGCCCCAAAACACTATACCGTATGACATGATGCTTTGCGCCAGGGCGAAATAGACAGTTCTCACTACAGCTGTGGAACATTGGTTTGCCAAAGTCCTTATCAAATATCCAATTCTCGCCATTTTAGATACTAGTTCGGTTGTATGAGGAATCCACTTTAGTTCGTGGTCGATAGTGATGCCGAGAAACTTGGTGGTTTGGGAAGTCGCCATGTTGATGTTAGGCAGTTGCCGGTTTCCTCTAGCAGAGAAGACCATCACTTGGGTCTTCTCAGGGTTTAGAGTTAGGCTATTGTTCTCAAACCACACTTTCAGCTGGTTTGTTATAGCTTTAATGTCTTCGCTGAGGTCTTCCAACGACGACGATTCTACAACCGCCGTAGTGTCGTCGGCATATTGGACCACGCTCCCATTGACGTCTGAGATGGTAACATAAGGTCCGAGGTCGTTAACAAGCATACTGAATATGAGAGGACCAAGGATTGACCCCTGCGGCACTCCACAGGTTATGGTTTCCCAGTTTGACTGCCCACCATTGTGGACAATCACTTTTTGTGCTCGGTTCTTCAAGTATGACTCGAACCACCGTCCCAGCACTCCACTCACCCCATAACACTGCAGTTTTCTCAATACCAGATCGTGTTGAAGCGAGTCGAAAGCTTTCGACAGATCACAGAAAATCGCACCAGCATGCTGTTTGTTTTCTAGTATTCTAGTTATGTTGTTAATAAGTCCGAAGGCCGCTGTGGTTGTCGAAAACCCAGGGCGAAAGCCGTGCTGGTGTTCAGAAACCATAGATGTCTTCTCAAGATGTCTGGAGAGTCTAATGTGCATGAGCTTTTCCAACACCTTTGCAAACGACGGAAGCAATGCAATCGGTCTGTAATTGGAGCTGACTTTCTTGTCCCCCTTCTTAAGAATTGGCTTGATAATTGCTCTCTTCATTTTAGCGGGGAATACTCCGGTAGAAATTGAGCTGTTGATCACGTCAGCAAGTGGGGCTGCAATCATCCCTGCGCATTTTTTTAGGAGGCTCATCGGCACCTCATCCCATCCCACTGACGACTTTGATTCGAAACCTTTTAATATATTGATTATTTCGGGCGCCGTAACCTCTTCAGGAACAAACGCGGCGGCGTCCTGCGGCCAGACTGTCTTGAGCTGACGAACGCACTCGTCGGTGGTTCTGCGTGAACTCTGGTCGGCACCTATCGACACGAAATATTTGTTAAGTGCTGTGGCGACATCGTGCGGATGATCAATGTGAGCGTCTCCCGTTGTCAAGACGATGGGCTCGGGTTCCTTTCTCTCGGTGCCCGTTAATTTCTTTGAGAGTTTCCATAAGGTGGCACTTTTGTTGTTGGAATCACGTATCATTCGTGAGTTGCACTCTATCTTTGCAGCTCTTATGTTAACCTTAATTTTCTTTTTCAGGTTCGTTAGCTCAATCTTCATCTGTGGTGAAATTCGTAGCCTTAAGGCTAAACTTAGGTCTCTACGTCTCTTACAATCGGATCTGATTTCCGGCGTAATCCATGCCTTCGAAATCTGTTGACGCCTCGAGTGTGATGGTTTCCTGGGGAAGAATTCTTCCAGCGTAAGCAGAAATATGCGCAGGAATGCGTCATACTTCTTATCCGTGCAACTTTCCATGTAAACTGGAGACCAGTCAACGTTGCCAATAGCCAGGGTAAACTCTTCAATAGCCTTGTTTTGAAACCTTCTCCTGAAAGGCTTGTTATTGTTATTCCCGGTGTTGGATTTTATGATACTAGTACCCGCTGAGATTTTTATTAGCTGCCCAGCATGATCGGACAGTCCCGGGTCAATAATCGTCAAATCCACAAGGTATTCCCAGTTAGTTATTACTAGGTCGATCGTGGACGTACAAGTCGGAGTGGTTCTAGTTGGACCGCCCTTCATGATCCAGAATCCGTATGCCGACACTACTTCCTCCAGCGTAGAATTAAGCTTAGGATCTTGGATGTTTACATTCATGTCACCACATAATACCACTCTCTTTTTTGATTTAGAGATTTTATGCAGTAAAGCCTCCAGATACTCTAGAAAAGGCTGAAAGGTGGCGAGTTCGGGGGCTCTGTAAATAGCGACCAGGACAAAGGATGGATCCGTCTTAATTTCCACCGCACAAGCTTCAAAAACACTCTCTTTTGAGATGATGTCGGAAATTTCGGCATACAGCAACGCAGTTGGCTTATTCCTAACGTATATGCATGAGCCTCCCCCAGCCTTGTTTGATCTTGAGTAATTACTAGCCAAACTAAAGTCATTTATAACTATACCCTGATCGCGGCAGATAGGCATCCAGTGTTCAGTCAAGCACAATATATCTACCGAGACATGAAGCGTGTCAAGAAAAATCTCGAGTTCTTCTACATTTTTGTCTAAACTACGAATATTCAAATGAAATACGAATGGAAGTTGCGCAGGGATCGTACCTTTCGTATCTGTATCTTTCGTATCTAGTCATTGTTGAGCTCTCTTCGATCTGCGTGGAAGTTTCATTGGTGATGGAGAACCAGGTTCCCCTGGTTGCTCATCCACTGCTTTTGAGTTATACATTGTTATTAGGGAAGGCACCACTCTTTTTTTTAACTCACGTACGTCGGCGATGTTTAATGACCGCGCCAATGGTGACGCCACACGTGAGTCTAGATCCTCTCGGTTTAAATAGTCCGGCTTCCCAGCGCTCGCAGTCGTTGGCGACGCCCTTAGGATCAGAATGTCTGGGTTGCCTCCCGCCCCTTGGACTGGTGCGACTGGAGTCCCGGTGCTCGTAGACGGAGACGTCGGCTGGATATCACCCGCCCCATCGGCGGGGTTCGATGCCCCTATGGGCAAGCAGTGCGGTGTCTCGGTTTCCTGCGGCGATGGTGACGGCTGCGTCCTCGGAGGTGACGGCTGCGTCCTCGGAGGCGTCTCGGTGTTTGACGTCGGTGATGACGCCTGCGTCCACGGAGGTGACGGCTGCGTCCTCGGTGGCGACGCCAGCGTCCATTTTTCAGAATTAGAATTCACTGGTGGAGTGAAAAGGGTCAATGCGTCAATTGCGTCAGAGAGTGTGAAGCAAGAGAGCCGAGTATCTGGCGTGGCAGAAGATGTTGGTGAATGGGGAGGCAGTCCCGATGCGGCCAGCGTGGGCGAAGTAGTTGAAGGTCCCGGGGTCACGGGCAGGCGCGATGTAGACGTGTCATCTGGTATTAACGAATCAAATGCAGCAGTATTTGCATCATGATTATACAGAACTGGTAGACCATCTGTCAAGCTGAACGCGGTGAAGGTCGGTTGAGCATCAGGCGTGGCAGATGGAGACGGAAACGGACGCGGCACCGATGTTGACAGCGTTGTAGATTGTTTTCCGATTTGATGAAGAGGTGACGTCACTTGCACAGATCGTGCTGTGGACGGCTCAGCGGTACGACGCACACTAGATACGAACACTCTCGACCGCACAGTAATGTGCGAGGCCGGTAACTTTGGTTGCGACATTGTATAAGGTCTGTTATTTCTGCTTCCGTCATTGTCAGTGTTGTTGTTTGTGAGGTTATTGCTGTAGACGTACCCGTGATTACTGTTATTATGATCGAGTCTATCGATGAATACTGGGGGTACTCGTGCGTTGTTTACATTGGAGTTTACAGTTTGGGGCGCAGTAAGGAAAAATCTTAATTGAGAACTAAGTAAATCCACTTTATCACGCAATAGATGAATTATAAAAGACTGGTCCGCCACTCGAATATTTAATAGAAAGTTCTGGGCTAGTAGAGTTTCATTGCTCGGCGTAGTCATTGTTTATAAAGTCACTTCGAACGTACACTTGAACACAACACAACACTAGACTCGCAGAGAGACCTAGGCACAACCTACCCCGACGACGGACTGGACTCCGTCGTCGGGGATCCGTCGTCGGGGCGTTAAAATGATACCATTCATAAAGCCATGCTCACTGTATTATGCCAAATTAATTAGTTCGGCTACACATAATACTTAGAAATGTGATGAATGTATGAAATGCCTGAGATGGATCCACTTGCGTAAACGTGCAGACAAAAAGCTACAAGGACTCGCGGACATTAATCGTCACACGTATATGCTCTAAACATTTTCAAGAGGCTAATGGTCTCACGGATGAACATCCTGATCCATTTCCAGCAAATAAATATCAGAGTGAAGTGGTTAGTAGGGCACGTTCGCCCGGGGCGCCAGGTCCAGAGGGGCCAGGTCCAGAGGGGCTAAAGTTTTTAGATATCATGGTCAAAATAGAAGAAAATATCACGAAAAGTAGTGCTAATAAAAGCTATAAAATCTTTAATAAAGGTCTAGGGGGGCGCTTACGACCTCTTAGACTTGCAATTTACTATTTGTTTTCCCTAAATTTTACATTCATAATAATATTGTCACGATACATCGTGGTTTCGCAACCCGCGATCCATCCCTGCAAGATTGGTTGCATAACCATCAGGGACGACTGTGTAGCTGCCAGTGCACTTTATTCATGCCTGGTCAGCGGTATTGATAGCCGCCGAACCAAGAGGTGATAGTCGGGGAGTCGGCGACAAGATCTAGCCAATACTTTAGGTCTTGATTTGAGAATATTTATGTACAAGGAAGTAAAATCGTCTTACATGTTATTTTCGCAGTTCTTTCATGCGTATAGATTAGTTCCAACAGATGTGTCCTTACTTATCTGATGAGGGACAATACGGACTTAACTGAACCCTTTTTAGTGTCAAATTATTTATAATTCAAGTTGTGACGTCACAGGTATTCAGCCACCTTAAGGATGCTGAGTGCAAGACCACCATTGCAGGGGTATCTCCCATCCCCCAGGATGGTTTCAGAGAGTTAAAAATCAGTTGAGCGTCATTATGCATGAATTAGTAGCACAAAAGGAAACTCTCGAAAGCGTCATACAACAGCAGCACAACGTGACTCATTTTCAACATGAAAACCCATCCCAGCAATACCACGCGCGCGATGCTCTTCCAGCTGATCAGGGCAACTTTGAATATCGTAAATTAACTTCTAATGGCAAACCTATTTGTTTCCTGTGCAACCAAGTAGGACATGTTGTTCGCCGTTGTCAACAGCTTGAGAAAGCCACGGAAGACCTCTCCATTTTCAGGGATGATGAGCAGGAAAGTGCACTGCATTCGAAGATCGCATCTGTGAGAGTAATGGCTTCTGATTTTTCCAAAACACAAAATTTACTGAGGGAACGAAAGATCGATCGGAAAATTTATTTAGAACATTTTCATGATTTTTACCCTTATGACCGAGATTCTTATGTACTTGAAACTTCACCAACCCCATGTGAGATTGTTGTAATACGCGAACTCGGGTCATTGCAAGTCCTTGCTCAGGTCAATGGTCAAGAGGTCAAGACACTCGTAGACTCAGGAGCTGGGGTCAGTTGCATTGATCACTCATTGGTGAGTCATTTGGAGCACATCCCCGTCCCAGAACGGAAGTTAAGGGCTGCAAATTGTTTGGAACTCCAAGTTTTTGGACGTGTTCATGTGTCCGTATGGTTATAGAGGACACATTATTAACGAATCTACGAATCTGTAACGAATCTTTCTGCCCATTGCATCCTAGCTAATGATTTTTTCCGCCAGCACGCCACTACAATTGATTTCAAAACGTGTTGTGTTTCGATTGAATCCACCGAGGGCGTTGTGTCAGTTCCATTTCACGACGACAGCCAGGACCCGACACCCCAGCAAGTGTCATTGCCGATGACACCGATTCCATCTGACACGGTCTCGTCGTTGAATCATGTTCTCATTGAAGACTGCGGCGATGTTGTTCAAATTGTTACCACGCAGGACACGAGCGTAGCTGAAGAGGTTAGTTCAGATTGTAAAACGGACTGTAACAATTTTGACAATTTGACGATGGAACAAGACATCAAGAATCTTTCCTCAAAGAGTCAGGACACGACGGGTTTTGCTGACTTGGATCTCTTTCCAGAGACATTGAAAGACGAGGACTGCCAAATTTTACAGCGTTACAAACCCACTTTACGTGCCAAAACACCGTTTTATAGTACTCCGTACCGCGTTGCTGTGAAAAAACGCACATTTCAAAAACGAGTTCGAGCTGTGTTTGATAGCAAAATCATCAACTCTCCACGCAACAGCCCTCTCGCTTCAGTCAAGGAAAAGAGTTCATGGAACATCTCTGCAGATGATAGGGTGGTCGACCACTTGAAATTTGATGCAGCACGCCACTGGTTTCAGACTCTTATGTTTTTCTTTTTGTTGTACAGTTTCTTCGCGATTATTTCAGTGCTACATTGTTTGCAGCCGCACGCCACTGGGTTCAGTCATGTCCGTGTGTTGGTTTATTTTATGTAGTCTCTGTTTGACTATTTTAGTGCTACACTTTTTGTCGCACGCCACTGGTTCCGGTCCCATTTTTATTTGTTTCTGCTAATGTTTGTACAGGGTTCCTGTAAATACATTATTCCATTGTTGTCTGATTAGATTAGTGTTCAGATTTCTGTTGTAGAAAATGGACGTCCCTCATTTTATGTTTTGTTTGCACACATGTTTGTTGTTGTTCGCTTGTGTGTGGGTATTTGCTGCTCTTTGCGCTCCACACACCAGCTATTGTTCTACAGGGGTGCTAACTACCATTGTAACTACCCCTGTATTGTAGTTACCAAGGAAATTTAGTCAAGCATTAACCAGTAGTTACCCCTCTCTGTATGAAATATATCTCTATGATCTGATATTGTGTACACACATTAATATCATATGAGTGGTATACCAGGTATATTTTTTAAACGAGATCCTGTGATTTTTTTCAATTAACAAGGAACCGTTCAATCATAAAGGTTCAATCGATCAACTTAAAACATTGCATGGTTATTAGGACCAATATTTTTGGAGATTTTTATACAAGTCTGTGACGAAATTAAAAAATTTTGGCTTTTATTGACATTTTCGATGGACATAATTTCGGTTCGACGTGTTGCGCGTATCCGTGCTAGCTCATCAACGCTTTACACAGATCGTTTTCCTAGTTAATTATAACAACACTATAAAAGTGTCATGTGTGGTTCTAGTCTATTTCATTATTAACAGTTGTTGCTACATCAAATTTCAAACCTGTACCAAAGATATTATGAACAACTCCCGTTTATTATATCTATGTCTGTATACCTCTAAAGGTATAGGTAGACAAGAACAATGTTTCTAAAAAAGTCAAATTTATCATGGCAAATTCTTCGTGACTACCCCCTCCGCCCCTTTCCTTAAGGTAGTACCTTCATTATACATATACAAAAAAAATCTTGAAATTACAAGTTCAGAAAACGTTTTCCTACTTTTCAACTATATAATTTAAGTATAAATGAATCATAAAATGTCATTTAACTTGCAACCCCTGTCGTATAGCGAGGTTTCAATTTATTGCCTTCCGAGAATGAACAAAACTGTAACACAGGACGTATAGGGAAATCATTTAGTTTTTGGTTGATAACTTTTAAAATAGCACACGTTGGTATTGTTTTCAATTTTTTTCCTAATAGAATGTCCAACTATCTATCTAGAAATCAGTTTTTTGAAAAACGTTGAACCTCAGTGAAATTCAAAACTCAAAAATAGCATGGAAATCGTCATGATTTTAATGGCCCCCATAAGACTACATGTTAAAAATAGGAATTTATAACTATAATATCTCAAAATGTAGACACGAGAAGTTGTTCATATTTCACAGTATCGTGTAAATAGTGGTTATTCATACCTCTGCCAAAAATAGGCTTATTTGGAATATATGAGACATCAGTTGTGCTACCTTAATAAAAGTGTCGTTTGCATCGGCATCCTGTTGAATTTAAATACTTGCACGGGACTTCAAAATATATTACTACTATATTCTCCTTGAAAAGGTTTTGAATCAGGAAATCATTGAAAACATGGAGTACGGAACGCCGTGGCGGTCGTCGATCAAGAGATTTACTTAAACGTATAAGTACGACCTCCTGACGGCAAAACATTGAAGAAGATCCAAATACACACAAAGATACTCCGTTTCTCATCCGTTGCTCGTCCGTCGCTCACACGGAGCGTTTTCGTGCCCGACGAAAAGTGACTACAATCGTAGAAGGTGCAAAGTTATGACAGTAAACGAAAAGGTTCAATTCATGGTCATGTCTTTACTGCATTTTCGACAATTGGAAAGTTATTTGATTCATTTTGTTCCTTTTAGAGTCCCAGAATCACCTTTAATTGTTGAAACTGTAAAAAAACGCCCTGCGGGGCAACATCTGGGGCGCTTCGTAAGAATATCAATAATAAGCTAGTAGGTAATTCAATGTATTATTTTCGGAGTAGAATTTGAATGTCACTCCTGCGGCTCCCATTATTATCTAATTTAATAATTTTTTGAAAATTGGATCCTTCAAAAGACCTCCAAGTTTTAAATAAGATTATTTTACCATAAATATCGTATTTAACACGTTATGGATCAAACCTTTACATCAAATAACACACTTTCTTTTGTATCCAATTGTCTCCTTTCTTTCTGGATGTCAACAAAGATTCTTTGGTGTCAATTTGCTCTTGCATCACTTTATCTTCATTTCCAGGTCTTCTAACAATCTTGAATCTGCTCAGTTCCTCTTTTAACAACAAACATTCTTGGTTATTGAGCGAGCGTAGCGAGTGTCACTACGGTACTCTTATGGCACTTTCTCTGTGTGTGTGTTTTTTTTTGTTTTTTTGTGGTCTTTGCCCAGGTCAAACCGCACAACCAATCGATCTGAAATTTTGCACATATACTAACGTAATCTATGCGGTTCCTGGGATCGTTTTTGAACGGGATCATATTTGAACGGGATCATCATATGAGTGGTCCCAGGTATATTTTTTAAAATAGATCCTATGATTTTTGAATATAAACAAGGAACATTTAAATCATAAAGGTTCAATCATGGTTCAATCGATCAACTTAAAACTTTGCATGGTTATTGGGACTAATACTTTAGGAATATTTGGAGATTTTTATACCTAACAAATTTCAAGAGTTATTGGCTTTTAATGATATTTTCGATAGACATAATTTCGGTTCGAGGTGTTGCGCGTATCCGTGCTCGCTCATCAACGCGTTACACAGAGCGTTTTCCTAGTAATTACTTCAAGACATAACTGCTAAAAAAAATTGATAATTCTTCACAAAGCAAATCAGAAGATATTTCTGCACTATTAATACTTCAATTATAAATAATTTCCAAATCATTGGCAGTATTTTCAAAACAAGTTGAGTTAAAAATAATTTTCACAATAATGTGTTAGTGGGTCATTTCTTATTGTATATAAAAAAATATTTCAACAAATATGAATCTCAACATCTATAGTGTGGAGTATTTTCATATTTAAAGAGTACCTAATTGTAACTTCAATTTTGTTATTTATGTTTAAAATGTATTAGGTAGGTATGTACTTTGTTATAAAAATTATTTGTGCCTACTGATTGATCAACTAATATACAATCTTAAATCAAAATCTATGTAAAGTATGTTGAAATAAATAACACGTCAATCACATTTAAAACGTCAAGTATTATTGATTTTATTTTACTGCGGAGCATGATTTCTCAATGACCACACTTCAAGTAATCCTTCATTAGAAATGTTCATTAATAGATTAGAATCTGATCATATCACTGAACTGAAACTTGATGCTACAAAAGCCGACTAGCAGCCACTGGAAAATTTACATGTGTATTTTAATATCTTATTATTAATGTACAGTGTACTCCTAAGCTGTTAACAAAATTCTAAGTATTCTATTCTATTCTAATCTAGTGAAGCGGTCGCTCCACGCCAGCCAAGTCGTACAGCGCGCGCACACTCTCATATAAAGGCTGGAGCAAACCCACTTTTACTGTAAGCATCAAAGTGGCATTTTCGGCCTACTGGATCTTAAAATTGGAAAATCTCACATTGTTGCGATATATCTTAATTTCGAGCTATGGCCCACCCTACAACATATACCAAATTTGGGAACAATAGGTTACGCCCTTTGCGCGCTAGAGGGCCGTGAAAACAGTGTTTGAGGGCGGTTTTCATAATATTAATAATAATAATAATCTCAGTAGTAGTCTCCTGGAATTCAAATCCGGTAAACAGGCCACAGCCTAAACGGCTTAACCGATTGATCTCACATTTTTACCACGTGTGCACTTTTGGCGTCTGATTTGCCCTCGCCCCCATGAATTTTTTTGTACCGCCATTTTGAAACCGGAAGTGACATCATATCTCGACAACAAATAAACCGATTGGAACGAAAATAGCGCCAAACGATTCGGACGGTCAACTTTATAGATTATCAATAGCAACAGACTAAAATTTATGTTAACGAAACCGGAAATGACGTCATCAAATTTGAAATACATCGATTGGCATTTCGGCAACAAATTTGATCCGATTATTTTGTTATTTATGTAACGTATGTACTTTTGATATCTCATTTGACTTATTATAAAACCACCGGAAACCGCCATTTTGAAACCGGAAGTGACATCTATGTCAATAACGGCTAAATTGATTTGAACGAAACCAGCGCTAAACAATTTAGACGGTCAACTTTATGTATTATCAACAATAATATTTGCAGTTTCCCATACCGAAACCGGAAATGACGTCACACATTTTAAAAATCTCACAAATTTACATTTTGATACAATAAATATACTATTTGAGACAGCTTATAATAAAATGTAATCATGTTTAAATTATAATTCAAGGGGTCAGTGATTTCAGCAGCCATTTTGAAACCGGAAGTAACGTCATATCTTGAAAATTGGTTGACTGATCGGTATAAAACTACCGCCAAACGATTCGGAAGGTCATCTCTATGAAATAGGAACAGTCACACTAGAAATTTCCTATTTATGAGACCGGAAATGACGTCATTCAAATTTAAAAATTATTATAATCCCCTCCTATATAATGAATACATATTCAGAAAACTTAAAATGATACACATCATTTATAGATATACATTCTTTGTGGCAGTGCAGTAAGTTCAGCCGCCATTTTGAAAACCGAGGTGTAGCCATATCTCGGAACTCGGTTAACTGATAGGAATACGCAGATTTTCATTAGTAAACCAAATTGTCAATGGCGACTTTTTTTAATGGATTTAGTAATTGTTCAATCGATATTACGTCACAAGTTCTAAGAATAAACTAAAAAAAGGAGTGATATCCCCATAAAAAAACACTCCGTCAACTAAAAAAAAATTATGAAATCTAAAAAATTTTGCACTGAAAAGTAGTGATATCAAAAAATGGGTCAAGTCAAAACTTTATTTGAAAATCAAAAAATACTTGGCGCATCGTTTTTTTAGGGCATAATAGGTATACTATATGTATTATGTATATTTAATGTATATTTTCTATCTGGTCTATACTTCTAAACTATGTATACACGATGCGCCAAGTATTTTTTGATTTTCAAATAAAGTTTTGACTTGGCCTATTTTTTGATATCACTACTTTTCAGTGCAGAATTTTTTAGATTTCATAATTTTTTTTAGTTGAAGAGACTTGGCTGGTATTTTTACACGGAGTGTTTTTTATGGGGTATTATCTTCTTCTTCTTCTGAAGTACTTGACTGCACTTTGGAGCACCATGGCAAAACCCACTAACGCTTACACCAAGATGAAGCCATCTTGAAAGACAGGAGCGACGAAGTAACCCAGGTTCATCAGCGCAATGATGAAAGCAGGCAGCTTTTTCATCTTCTGAAAGAATTCACTGAATAGTAAGAAAGTTTTGAAGGATTCAGGATAAGAATAATTATTAACATCTTCTTGATCGGAATATTTCATCATGTTAGTTTATTTTTTAGGTAATGTCAACAGTTTCGATCCATGTGTTTGGAATTGATTGATTCCAATCAATTCCAAAAAATTCAAAAAAATATCAAATTTCAAAAAATTCCAAAAAATGAAATTGATTGGTTGGCCCCGCATGGTAAGAGAAGCGATTGAAATTAGGAAGAATTCAAACAACTTCAACAGAGATGCAAGTTTCGGTCGCAGTCGTGCTTGGGACACTTTGTTCCTCAAGACTGTTCCGAAGAATGATACAATTGAAGAAATTACAGAAGAAAAAGAAGAAGAAGAAGAAGAAGAAGAAGAAGAAGAAGAAGAAGAAGAAGAAGAAGAAGAAGAAGAAGAAGAAGAAGAAGAAGAAGAAGAAGAAGAAGAAGAAGAAGAAGAAGAAGAAGAAGAAGAAGAAGAAGAAGAAGAAGAAGAAGAAGAAGAAGAAGAAGAAGAAGAAGAAGAAGAAGAAGAAGAAGAAGAAGAAGAAGAAGAAGAAGAAGAAGAAGAAGAAGAAGAAGAAGAAGAAGAAGAAGAAGAAGAAGAAGAAGAAGAAGAAGAAGAAGAAGAAGAAGAAGAAGAAGAAGAAGAAGAAGAAGAAGAAGAAGAAGAAGAAGAAGAAGAAGAAGAAGAAGAAGAAGAAGAAGAAGAAGAAGAAGAAGAAGAAGAAGAAGAAGAAGAAGAAGAAGAAGAAGAAGAAGAAGAAGAAGAAGAAGAAGAAGAAGAAGAAGAAGAAGAAGAAGAAGAAGAAGAAGAAGAAGAGAAAACAGAAAAAGAGACATCAAAGCAAGGTTCTTTGTGGGAGGGTCGTGTTCGAACTAGAAAATAGATTTATTGACCGTGATTTTTATAGCCTCTAGAAAATTGTTTTAGTAATTTGTTTGAAATGTTTAATTGTTTTATATGATTTGGTTTTTTAAAGTTAGGTTTTGTCCTGAAGAAGGTCCAAACACATGGATCGAAACTGTTGACATTACCTAAAAATAAACTAACAGGATGAAATATCCCGATCAGTTGTTTATTAAGATTCACCGCTAAGAGTATAGTGTCTAACAACGCTGAGATATAAATCTCTCTATTTTTAACCCATGTTGAACAATATGGAAGTTTCTTAGAATGTAGAATGAAATTAATATTTGGGATTATAAAAATATGCATGATTCTGATTTCGATGATCAAAACATAAATCTTGTGGAATAAAATGTTCGAAGTGGAGTCAATTTTTCATTGAGCGAGCGAAGCGAGCGTCTCCTTTTGGCTCTTTTGGCACGGACCTCTGTTTTTTTTCTGCTATTGACCGATACACAGGTTGCACCGTTTCAGCGATCGATCTGAAATTTTGCACACATGTAAAACCAACCTTTTCTGTTTGCAGACCCTAATTTTTTTCAAATCCATTCATTGGTTAAAATTTAAATAAATATCTCCTGATAGGCTGAAAAATGAAAACGCTTTACGATAATTCTGATCAAACTCATATTTTGGCTATACAGGTCAGAGTTATTCTTCGATCGAGCTGAAATTTTGCACACATGTAAACGCAACCTTATCTCTTTGGAGGCCCTAATTATATTTGAAATCCATTAATTGGTTAAAATTTAAATAAATATATAAAATAAATATAAATAATAATATATATATAATATATAATATATAATATATAATATATAATAATATATAATATATATATATATATAATATATATATAATATAAATATATAAAATAATATATTTATATATATAAATAAATATTTAAATAAATAAGTTCACGAAGGCCGTGAACTTATTGTAAAGGGAGATAAGATCGTCCGATTTAAAAATTAATTTTACTGTGAAATAGGAATGTGTTTGGCTGAAAAGTGAAGGTATTGAGTGGAGACGTGCTGGAAGGTCATAAAAAGCAAAAGGGTTCGTAAATAATACGTAGAATATTGATAAATATCGAGATTTAAGTTTGGTTTTGCTGTGGTTCGGGATTGGAAAAAGGAAGAGAGATTTGTCACGGTGACATGGGGTAAAATTTCACTGCGGGTCAAAAACTACATTTAACTTTTTAAACCAAGGTGTTTAAAGTGAAGAAAAAAAATTGTTGATGCATTTGAGATCCAAGATGAAGAGGAGTGTAAATGAAGGTGAGGTCAGCTTGGTTGAAAGACTCATGATGGAGGTACGGGAATTGAAGGAAGAAATATCCGATATGAAGATAAAACAGGAAATAGTACATGAAGAGTGGAAGAAAGAAGTTGCTGGTATTAAACAAATACATGAACAAGCAGATAATGACTCAATTGACATGTTTGCTGAAAGAATGGTTTGGGAAAGTGAATGCAAAGAAGAGTTGAAAAGAATAAAGAAAAGTGTATTGGATAGAAATGTATGGGAAGAGAAAATGGTGAAGAGAAGTATATGGTATGTAAACGAATTGATTAGGTTAGAAGAGGAGAGACGGACTGATAGATTAGATAATATTCAGGAAAGAGATCGAGAGTGCCAAGAACAAATGGGGGAGAGAGCAAAGTTTGTTGGCAAGTGGCAAGATATTACAAATAGGTTAGAACAGTTAATGAATACAGTCAATGATAATCATAAAAAACATTATGTGGAGATGGCAGAGATCTTGACAACAGGCGGAAGCAGTGAAACGAGTATTCAATTGAACGTGCATAAAGAAAACCAACCACAAAGCAATGTTCAAGAAGTAAGTTCGTCGTGTGAATCATTGCATAAGCAAGATAAACATCAGCAAGAACAGCGACAGAAACAGAAGAAAGTGCAGAAAAGGAAAGCAGAACAAGAGAACAAAAATGAAGAAGAAAATAACATGATGATTGAGAACGATACTCAGGAAAAAGATGATCAAGATTATGAAGAGAAGTCCGAGAAGAGTCATTTGAAGAGGAGTGATGATAATCAAAAGTCGTTTGAAGAGAATAGAGCATTGGAAGATACAATTTTATTGATGGGAGATGTGAGTGGCAGTGAAGCCTGGGTTTTCGCGTTGGGTGAGGGATGTCATGTGAGAAGGGAGCCTGGAATAAAAATCAGGGAAATTACTGCAAGAATTGAAGATGGATGTTATGCAAAACAGAGTGGGCTGAAGAAAGTAATTTTTCAAGTGGGAAATAGGGAAGTTTGGAATCGGTTGGATAAAGACGAGATAATGAAAGATTTTGAGGATTTGATGCAAGTCTCTACAACCTTTTTTGGTCCAAAGATAAAAATAGGTATTGTGGGTTTACTAAGTAATTACTCAGTAACTTTGAATGAAGGGTTGAAGAAGATGGCGAAAGAGAAAGAGGTGGAATATATTGAATTGGAATACACACCAGGATTCTTGATGGATAGAAGGAAGTGGGCCCGAGAAGTTGGAAGAAAATTGAAAATGAGGGTTGAGGAGAAGGTTGTTATTAACAAGAAGAATGTTTGGACTCAGTCGAAGCGGGGTTTTCGGACAAGTTGGGTTTCAAGGATAATATTATAGGAAGGAGAATGATGAAGTATGTGAAGAAAAGCAAGACTAATAGGGAAGGTGGAGGTTACAGATATAGAAGAAGAGAAGTTATAAGGATGGGAACAATAAATATTGTCACGTTAAATGGGAAAATAGAAGAAGTGATTGATGAAATGAAAGAGAGAAAGATGCATGTGTTGGGTTTGAGTGAAACAAAATGGAGAGGAGAAGGGTATAAAGAATTGAGAGATGGTTATTGTATATATTGGTGTGGTGATAAAGAATGTAAATTTGGAGTTGCAATTATACTGTGTCAAGAAATGAAAAGCAAGGTTGTGCAAGTAGAGTACATCAATGAGAGGTTAATTAAATTGAAATTGTTTTTCGAAGAAATGTTAGTAGAAATTTTACAAGTTTATGCACCTCAAGTTGGAAGGAAAATGGCTGAAAAAGAAACTTTTCTTGAGCTTGTAGAAGAAAATATATCTCTTGAAAGTACATTTGTAATGGGTGACTTAAATGCAAAGGTTGGAAGAGAAAGAAGAGGATTTGAAAAGGTTTTGGGAAAAAATGGATATGGATCCAGGAATAAGGAAGGAGAAAATTTGTTAGAAGTTTGTGCAAGAAATGGATTGGTGATTGGAAATAGTATGTTTGAGAAGAATGAAAAGAATATGATCACGAGGTATGGTTGGGATGGGAGATCGAAATCGGTAATTGATTATATAATATACAGTGACGCACTTAGAAAAATGGTATTGGATGTAAAGGTTGTACCGCATGTGGCGTTTGATGGTGATCATCGACTATTAATAGCGGATATACGAATGCCAAGAAAATGTGTTGAAAGAAGAAAAGCGAAGAGAAGAAGAAAATTGAAGGTATGGAGATTGCAGAATGATGAAATAAGAAAAGAATTTAAAATGGCAATAGAAGAAAATATGCCAGTTGGGGATCTTAATTTGGTAGAAGAGGAATGGATGAGTTTTAAAAATGCTATATTGACTATTACAGAAAATATATGCGGGAGGACAAAGGGATTGAGAAGAAGAAAGGAAACACCGTGGTGGACAAATGCAATTAAGTGTGCAGTAAGAAAGAAAAGAAAAGCATGGGTTAAAAAAGAAGAGTGCAGAACAATATTGAATATAAATAAATATCAAAGGATGAAGAGATATGTTCACTTTTTGGTTTCAGAAGAAAAATCGAAGACAATGAACGCATTTGTTGAATGTCTAGAGAGGGACTTTGAGGCAAACAAAAAGATGTTATATTCTGTAGTAAAATGTAAGAGGCAAGATAATAGAACAACTAATTATATGGTAAATGAAAGGGGGTGCCTTACAAATGATGTGGAGGAAATACAAGATATGTGGAAGCACTACTTTTCAAAGTTATTGAATGATGACAAAGGTGGTACTGAAGACAAGGAAATAAGTGAAGAGTGCGATAAATTGAATTGTCAAGATGATATGGTAATGTTTGGGGAAGTTGAGGTGGCAGTAAAAGGGATGAAAAATGGAAGATCGCCGGGAGTGGATGAGATAAGTGTGGAAATGATAAAGGCAGGTGGTAAAGCTGGATTGGAGTGGTTTTACAGAGTTGTGGCATCGGCATGGATTCAAAAAACTGTACCAAGGGATTGGAGGAGAGGTGTTATTGTACCATTGTTTAAGAAAGGGGATCGCAAGAAATGTAGCAACTATAGAGGGATAACACTCATGAGCCAAGGAGCGAAGATATACGAACGAATTATAGAGAAGAGGATACGAAGTGTAGTTGAAGAGGATTTGAAAGATGAACAATATGGATTTAGAAGAAACAGATCTACGATAGACCTTATATTCGCTATAAGGACCATTATGGAGAGAAATTGGGAGATGGGAAAGGAAATATGGTTAGTGTTTCTGGATATTGAAAAAGCGTATGATCATTTGCCAAGGGATAGGGTGTGGGAGAGTTTAGAAAAGAGGGAAATAGACAAGAAGTTGATTGAAAGAGTACAGAGTTTGTATGTTGGATGTGAGAGTTGTGTGGAAACAGTGGGAGGAAGAACGGGCTGGTTTAGTGTGAGATCAGGAGTAAGGCAAGGCAGTGTGTTGTCACCTTTGCTGTTCATTATGGTAATGGATGATATAATTCGGGAGGTGGAAAGGAATGAAGATCTAGATTCGCAAACTGGGGTATATGCGGATGATGTTGTAATTTGGGGAGAGACTGAAGAGTTGGTACAGAAGAAAGTGGATGTGTGGAACGAAGTGATAAAAAGATATGGAATGAAGATTAGTAGTGAGAAGAGTGAATATTTGGTTTTGGAGAAGAAGAAAAATGGGCTTGTAAGAAATGGTTTGAAATTGGATGGAAAAGATATTAAACAAGTAGAAGATTTTAGTTATCTAGGAAGTTTGGTTACAAAAGACGGAAAGTGTTCGAAAGAAGTTAAAAGAAGAATACAGAAAGCAGACGGGTTTTATCAAAAAGTTAGAAAATTAGTATGGAATAGGGATTTACCACTTAAATTTAAATTAGTATTATACAAGCAATATTTTTTACCGATATTATGTTATGGGGCGGTGACGTGGAATTTGGGATGGAAGGAGGAGAGTATGGTACAAGCAGAAGAGATGAAGTTCGTGAGAGGAATGGCAAATATATCGATGAAGGAACATGTAAGAAGTATGGTGATAAGGAAGAAGATGGGTGTGGAGAGTGTTGGGTTCAAAATTGGGCGAGAAAGACTGAGGTGGTTTGGTAAACTTAAGAGAATGAAAGACAGTAGAAGAGCCAAAAGTGAATTTGGAAAGTATGTGGAAGGTAAAAGAAAAGTTGGGAGGCCAAGAGATAGATGGATTGAACAGGTGAAAAGAGATGTTGAGGAACGAGGTGAAAGATGGGAAGAAGTTGAAAGGAAACATTTGTGGGAAAATCAAGAATTATGGGAACAAATAGTTACTAAAGTGGAGGTAGTAGAGGAGGATGAGGATGAAGAAGAAAAAGACGGAGGAGAAGAAGAAGAATAAGAAGAAGGAGAAGAAGAACAAGAAGAAAAAAGGAAGGAGGGGAGGAGGATGAGAAGGAAGACAAATGTGACAGGCCTGGCTAGCCGGCATTACTAAATGTATTTAGCCTATAAGAAATTTTTACTCTACCTAGTGTGGAATTAAGTGTTTATAAATGTAAATAAATATGTGATAATAAAAAAAAAAAAAAAAAAAAAAAAATCTCCTGATAGGCTGAAAAATTAAAACGGTCTTCGATCATTCTGATCAAACTCATATTTTGCATGATCATTAAGATTAACATTGTCTCTTGTTTTACAAAATTTCATCCCAATCCAATCAGTTAAGAACGTATGAACTTATTGACATTTTTAATATCTGTCAGTAATGAAGTATCGAAAGTAATGTTTTCCAGTGCCACTTGAATTGAATCTGATTTGCTATATTTACCAGGGTGATTAGATGCTATTTTCAAGTTTCGATGAAAAGCATTATATACTTTTTTATTGATTGAGTGATCATATTTCAATTAAATATGGATGTATATGTTTTCTTTGCGTTGTGTACGCATTTCCGGTTCGAGTATTTGCACGTACCCGTGCTCGCTCATCAACGCGTCACACTGAGCGTTTTCCTAGTAAAATTTAAATGAAGTGAGTCACAATTAAGACTTTAATAGACAACATCATAAATTATCTAGTTAGCTCTGCTTTTCAAAATTTTTCATATGCAGTACCGTGATACAAGTATCTATTATGGTTATGATCCATTGTTGAAAAACCATAATAGATACTTGGATCACGGTACTGCATATGAAATTTTTTGAAAAGCAGAGCAAACTAGATAATTTATGATGTTGTCTATTTAAATCTGAATAGAATCAGAATAGAATCAGAATAATCTTGAGAAAAATCTCTTGAGAAAAATCTCAAGTGGCCAATCCCGAAGTCGTGAGATTATGCGTAAAGAGTAAATTAAGGAATTTTGAAATGACCTGTTGCGGGAAAAGCGCGTGGGATAAGTTGGAACTATACGAGAGAACGTTTTGGTGGTATTTTGGTCGTGTATCATGGGTTTTGTCCACGTGGCTTGTGCTTCACTGTTGGCGCATTATTTCAAATTCATAATTGATTATTGTTTTCAATGATTTTGAGCCGATTAGACATTGTAACTATAGAATAGATTAGTATTAGCAAAAAAAAATTAAATTAAATATTAAAAATAATTTTTAAAAATTTCAATAGGTACGTTCTTAACTGATTGGGATGAAAATTTGTAAAATAAGAGACAATGTTGGTCTCAATGACCATGCAAAATGAGTTTGATCAGATTTATCGAAGACAATTTTCATTTTTCAGTCTATCAGGAGATATTTTTGTTTTACCAATGAACCATTGAATGGATTTCAAAATAATTAGGGTCTGCAAACAGAAAAGGTTGTCTTTACCATGTGCGCAAAATTTCAGATCGATCGGTGAAACGGTGTGACCTGTGTATCGGTTAGTAACAGAAAAAGAAACAAAAAAACAGAAGTCCGTGCCAAAAGAAGCCAAAAGGAGTCGCTCGCTTAGCTCGCTCAATAATCTAAATCTCCATCTGTAAAAAATAAAAGGGGGAAACAAAATACCCAACACTGTAAAGAAGTTATATCAAAAAAGGAGCCCAAGTCAATGTTATCCCCTTTTATTTCATCGTAACAAAATATCAAATTATGTTAATTATTCAACATTTTTTTCAGAACTTGAGTGGTTTGAAAGTTAAGACGATAAAACTAATTAGGACACTACAAGGAGATATTATTATCTTTCGTTTCTCTTCGAGTTAAGGCGAATATTATCATTATGCGTATTTATTTGCTTTGCGGCTGAACTGAGCGCGAAGTCGAGCTCCTAAGCTGGCAGTGTTAGCTGAGTTTGCTTAGCAGAGTATTCGAAGTTTGAATTTTAAAGTTTGAAGTGTGCTCAAATGTCTGTAACTTTTTGTTCACTAATGAGCTGAAGTGGATCACTTACCAGGTTCTAACAATTTGGTAAATCGGCGACTGTGCAGCTTGGCGGTAAGAGATTCCAGGTTTGCAGTGACGTTTTAGGACATAATCCAAGAGGGTAAAATCCTGAACCATTGGAAGGAATTAAAAAGTGAGGTTATAGATAGATTACTGTGTAAAAATTTCAATTTACTATACATATTACAACGAACGTTCAAGATTTTATATATCTACACAATTGTTCGAAACTTGAAACTTTGAAAAATGACACCCAAGCGTTGTTTTGACGCGAGGTCTTATAGACTTACTTCTATGATTTCATTATATATGGGGCAGGTTTTAAGGCAACGCAACGCAACGCAACTCAACGCAACGGAAGTGACGCTGACAGTGACATCCAGACAGTTGGCGCGCCCGCTCGCCGGGACGGCTGATGACTCAGCTATATAGCTGCGAGGCATTTAGTTGCGAGTATTTAGTAGCTGACTCAACTTTCCGCGAAACTCAGCCAGCTTCACATATGTGTTGTTTTGGAATATTCTAGATACTTACGTATGTAGTACTACATTCAATTGTGTATTGTTACGGTATAAGGTAGTGTGTTGTGTAGGTTATAGTAGTGTATTGTAGGGTCTTGTATTGCGTGCGGTGACTGACTGGGATATTGCAATTCATTCCTACACCCTTGGACCGTCTCACATAGGTGCAATGTGGGTTGCCTACACATGGGCTGGTTGCTAGGAGATAGGCAACCCGCATAACATAGGTGTAATGTGGGTTGCCTACACATGGGCTGGTTCCTAGGAGATAGGCAACCCGCATAACATAGGTGTAATGTGGGTTGCATTCACCAAAGGGGCTGGTTCCTAGGAGATTGGCAACCCGCATAACATAGGTGTAATGTGGGTTGCCTGCACATGGGCTGGTTCCTAGGAGATAGGCAACCCGCATAACATAGGTGTAATGTGGGTTGCCTGCACATGGGCTGGTTCCTAGGAGATAGGCAACCCGCATAACATAGGTGTAATGTGGGTTGCCTTCACCAAAGGGCTGGTTCCTGGGAGCGTATTTCCGTATTCCACCCGATTTCAGCACCGATGCCATATATGTCTATTAAGCCACTCCCCCAAGAGGCGTGCGCAGTACGGCCAAGCGAGCGAGAATGCAGATATGCGGATATGGATGCAGTTTTTTCAGTTTTGTTTGATCAACATGCATTAATTGTAAATTGTAAATATATCAGAAAATAAATGGAAAAATGTTGTTAGAACATTTACCAACGCATGTCATACTGATGCGCTTTGGTCATGTTTTACATGAGTATTGATAGTATTAATACTCGAATGTATATTATTAATCTATAATGTTAAAACATTAATATTGTTTAAACAGTGGCAAAATAAAGATTTCCTTGTTTGAGAGCTCACTATATCGAAACTATTAAAAATTTGGTTCTAAAATTTAAAAACAAACCAAAATTTAATATATGCTAGTTTCAAACATTATGTAAGAGAAAAAAGTTAAAAATTATTCACGTTACAGTTGATAAAACAGAATACCTTAACCTGTGGAACTGAAGATCTGAAATATCACTAATTTTTCAGATACGCTAATTATTTTTCATTTATTTCATAATTTGAATGGTTCAAAAGTTATTATAATATTTAGAACTTATTTTCTCCTATGCTTACATTTTAGAACAGCAGTCTTTAATAGCTATTTGTCATAATCTCTCTCTTGATAGCTGCTTATACAAGAGAAGATTATTTAGAAAGCCTGTATGTTTGTAACGATTATTTTACTTTCTCTATTTTCTCCTTCCTTTCTGTTGATAAAATGTATAAAGTACCTGATGGGAATATAAGGCCACTGCAGGTAATAAGGCCGGCCAGCTGTTATTTCTGAAAGATATGAAGATATCCAAAAGATATCACTCCCTATACTTGAACACTACAATGAAGTAAATTTGAATATTTCCAAGAGCTAAATGTACAATTGTCGGAATAGTGAACTAAAATGTATGCAAATTGCAAGTGTCGCTGAATCATTAATGTAAAAAGCTGCAAGAACAAAATTTTATTCCTTTTTTCACAAGTTTCAACAAGTAAAGCAAACTTTTCTGTCATGATTATGAATAAACTAGGAAAACGCTCTGAGTAGTACGCGTTGATGAGCGAGCACGGATACGTGCAACATCTCGAACCGGTCTATCAAAAATGTCATTAAAAGGAAATAATTCTAAAATTTCGCCACAGATTGGTATAAAAATCTCAAAAAATTCCTAAAATATTGGTCCAAATAACCATGCAAAGCTTTAAGTTGATCGATTGAACCTTTATGATTGAACGGTTCCGTGTTAATTTTCAAAAATCACAGGATCTCCTTCAAAAAATATACCTGAGACCACTCATGATATAAGTGTATCTACACAATATCAGATCGACTGTTGAATGGTCATTATCAGTTTCATATGCGTTTGAAAGTTTCTGCTCTAACTACCTTGCCTTGAACTGAAGAGTCGAAGTCGCCGTGAATTTGACAGCCAACACGCAAAAAGTCCGTAAAATGTCAATAACTTTCGGATTTAAACACAGATTAGTATGAAAATTGTCAAAAATGCAGATAATGTTGGTCCCAACCATCATGCGAAGTTATAAGTTGATCGTTCAATCGGTTCTAGTTTAAATGTCTAAAAACACAGGAAAGATGGTTTTAAATTTTAACCAATGGGAGGATTTGGCTGAAACTTTGTTTGATTGGGTACAATGTTGGGAGTAATGACTTGTCAAAATTTCAATATGATCGAAACAACCAGTCGAAAGTTATTTTTTTTTAAATTTGAACCAATCAATGGATTTCAAAAAAATTAGGGTCTGCAACAATCAGAAATGTTACGTATATGTGTGCAAAATTTCAGCTCAATCGAAGAAAAATCGTCAGTAACAGAAAAAAAAAAAAAAAAAAAAAAAAACAGAGGTCCGTGCCAAAAGAGCCAAAAGGAGACGCTCGCTTCGCTCGCTCAACAATAATAATATCATCCTAGTGATGAAATAAAGCGTCTAAAAAGTAATTGGGGATAATCACAACTTTAATAGGAAACACCCATTAGAATTAAGGTCCCATGGGAATGGGGATTCCATGCTGAGCAACGGTGAAAGGGGGAATGAGCAATAAATGTTGTGAAATACTGCTGTAGGAAATATGCAAGTATAATACTAGGAAAACGCTCAGTGTAACGCGTTTATAAGCGAGCACAAATACCTACGTTCAACATCCCCAGCCAAATTACGATACATGATACCACACAATACGATTTTCCTTTTAATCAATCTCCATATAAATACTCTGGCTGAATAACAGATCCATTGGGTCGTGACTTACCTACATAATTTTTTCCAGAAATCTCTTTTGATAACCCATTTGAAACCCTCGGTCAAGTATTTATTGTCTCTTCATGACAATAAATACTTGACCGATTGTGTTGAAAATGTGTAAAATATCAGATAACGTTGGTCTTGATCACCATGCCAAATTGGAACTAAATCCAAGCATTTTGATTTTCGACCAATCGCAAGATTCATAAATCGGAAGTTTGTTTTAATTTGAACCAATCAACGTAAGGATCTGCAACGCCCAGAGATAGTCCGTTCAAGTGTGCAAAATTTCAGCTCGATCGAAGAAAGACCTGTATACCGTCAGTAACAGAAAGAAAGCTCACACAAAAAAACAGACGTCCGTGCCAAAAGACCCAAAAGGAGTCGCTCGCTTCGCTCTCTAAAAAAAGGATTGAAAATTTAAATTATAAATTAAAATATTTTAAAAAAATCTGACGATTTGATGAAAACCCTGGACCCTTAACTAATATCGCCACCTTGAACTCGGCACCATCGTAGCACCAACGTTTGGCTGTTAGGTAAGGGTCCTGGTATCCAATTCACCAGTCATTGGGATATTGCATGACGTTCCTCCAATGGAAAGAAGACGATCGTGTGGATTTAAAGATTAAATAACAGCGAATGATGTTTCAGGACGGTGAGAATGAAGGAAGTGAACATCAACTTTGGATTTGAAGAATTCGTAGGGCAATACGAAATAAAAAATAATGGAACCTATGAGCATTTAGAGAAGTGAGTGTATCTTCATTCATTTTCAAAATATCAAGTTTTGCATTAAACATAATTGTTCTAATAGATTAGGCTAGTAACAAAATAATTAATAATTCCGAGCTCAATGATATTGCTGCTGCTTGACCTTACAGTCCTTCTCGGCTGTCGGTGAGAAAGAAGAAGATAATGTCAAACGGATTCCATTGGGTATGAGATTTAATTTTAGAGCAAATAATGTTAGAAGATGTTAGATGAGACAGATATTTAGCGAAATCTACCCATTTTGGAAAGTCAAAAAATGTCCGAGTCAATCGAAGCTGGTAAAATACGATTCTTAAGGCCGATGCACAATTGACTCAGACGAACGGCGGAGACGGATACGATGTTTAGGTATGACTTCGTTCTGCTGTTCACAATTCGGACGCGGACGGACGACGCAGACGTCATACTAAACATCGTATCCGTCTCGTCAGTCCGCGTCGTCCGTCTGCGTCAATTGTGCATCGGCCTTTACGGACAGCTCCAGCATATTTAACCGTTCAACAGAAAGCTGAAACTTGGCATGATTCTTGCAATATTTAAAAAATAAAATCGGTATGTACCGGACTTTTTTTTTATCGAGAAAACCTCAATTTTGAAGTGCATGTGGACAGAGTAGAAATACTTAGTTATCGACAAAAGTCGTTTTCAATTCGTGTATTCATAACGAAGACAATGAGCCCACTTGCAAGACTCAAGTGATAATTGCGGTCGCTGGAGTATGTTACAATGCAACTACAGTATTTGGTCAAAAAATAATCATGACAGAAATATAAGAGCTGCAAAGGTCAAGTTTGTTGCAGAATCAGAATGAGGAAAATACATTTAACTCTTACGTGCAATAGTTTGGCCAATTTCGTGATGTATCACTGACAGAAATATAAGAGCTGCAAAGGTCAAGTTTGTTGCAGAATCAGAATGAGGAAAATACATTTAACTCTTACGTGCAATAGTTTGGCCAATTTCGTGATGTATTACTGGAATTGGTTGACAACTTATTGTATTTGCTCCAGGAACTTTATCTCTGGCAAAGATGTGTCGGAAGAGAAGAAGATTGATCCAGTACTGCACGGAGCGGTGATGCCAGTTCCTTACTCCCAGCTGGTAACTAAACTAAATCATCTACCGCTTACAGAACTGACACATTCTTACTTGACTGATCAATTACATACTTAATGTTTTGGAATGTGAAAGTGTACTTTTTGTTGTATTAAAAGAAATAATAAAGGTTTCCTTAAGGGCGGTCATACATTATTTCCCGCCAACAGGCGGTTTAAAGAGGTTTTAGAGGTAAACCAATATAAATTGCCATATTTGGCAAACGGTTATATCGAAAAGAAAGAATTAGGTGACATGTATTGAACCTTTATCTACTTTTATACAACACAACACTAACACTTATACACTTTTACAACACTTATACTGTCAAAACTTTGCTCCTACTGTGTGGTCAGCATTTGTCGGGCACGAAAACGCTTCATCGCTCGTCCGGCGCTCGTTCGTCGCTAGATTAAAATTTTAAATCATTGCGTCAACACTTTTGGTCTATAATCGTTTCCAAAAAAGTGCCTACAACATCAGCAAAATCGTTCGCGCTTGCACCACCATAAAAAGTCTAACTTACCTATTTAATGGTAGGTGCACTCTGAAAAAAAGGCTTAAATATTCGATTTGAACGTAGTTATGCGAAAAGGAACCAACCAACAAATTTAAAAAAAATAGATATGCCTTTTTTCTGATAGATTTGACCTAAACTTTAATTTTCAAAAGAGAACTAACCCACATTTGCTGTGTAGTGCATATTTATTGAGCTTTTTCAATATACCACACAAGCACTATATCGCTTAAGAGGGCTTGGTAGTGAGCGTGGCCTTGACGAGTTTTTTAATCGATTTTTATCAATATCTTTTTCCAGTGTAATTGTTAACAAAATAGGGCTATGGACGTGAATTCAGAACAGTTCAATGAGAATAATTTCATAGTTTGGAATAAGCTATTAGCTTTATTGTGTCCAACAGGTGTTTAGAACCCGAAAATTACTAAATTTTCGGGTTCTAAACACCTGTAGGACAAAGTATATCTAATAAACAATTACAAGCTATGAAATTATTTTCATTGAACTGTTTTGAATTCACGTCCATAGCCCTATTTTGTTAACAATTACACTGGAAAAAGATATTGATAAAAATCGATTAAAAAACTCTTCAAGGTCAAACTCACTACCCAGCCGTCTTAACAATAAGCAAAACGGAATAAATCCACATATTTGTGAGTTGGTACCTTTTCACAATTTAAATTTATACAGTAACAACAATAATTTCACATTAATCAAAAAGGAACCAAGCAACATTTCATAGTCCATAAATTTAAAAATCTATGATGTACAACGCGTTTTCCTCATCACCGTTCATGATACCATTGGGTTAATTCCTTTTTGCATAACTACGTCCATTTGACTGAAAAATACTAGTTCGTACCATTAGAAGTCGGTCTGTGCAATATAATTGTCTCACTCTTTACGTAGTAGGTGAGCTCATATTTAAATGAATATAATCATAGACATTGTATAAAGGCTATACAATGTCTATGATATAACAAACATGGATTATTTTACGGAAACTGGCGAGCAGTAAGTCAAATCCCCATAAAAAACACTCCGTGTAAAAAAACAGCCAAGTCTCTTCAACTAAAAAAAAATTATGAAATCTAAAAATTCTGCACTGAAAAGTAGTGATATCAAAAAATGAGCCAAGTCAAAACTTTATATGAAAATCAAAAAATACTTGGCGCATCGTGTATATAAATAGCTTAGAAGTATAGGCCAGATATAAAATATACGTCAAATATACATATATACATATAGTATACCTATAATGCCCTAAAAAACGATGCGCCAAGTATTTTTTAATTTTCAAATAAAGTTTTGACTTGGCTCATTTTTTGATATCACTACTTTTCTGTGCAGAATTTTTAGATTTCATAATTTTTTTTTAGTTGAAGAGACTTGGCTGTTTTTTTACACGGAGTGTTTTTTATGGGGATATCACTCCTTTTTTTAGTTTATTCTTAGAACTTGTGACGTCATATCGAATGAACAATTACTAAATCCTTTAAAAAAGTCGCCATTGACAATTTGGTTACTACTAATGAAAATCTGCGTATGGTACTATATATTTGCTTTAAATGATCTTTCATGAAGAAAAGCAAAGGTTTCATCCCAATCGGTAAACCCAGTTCCGAGATATGGCAACACTTCGGTTTTCAAAATGGCTGCTGAACTTACTGCACTGCCACATAGAATTTATATCTACAAATAATGTGCATCATTTTAAGCTGTCTGAATAAGTATTCATATTGTATATAATGGGGATGATAATAATTTTTAAATTTGAATGACATCATTTCCGGTCTCATAAATAGGAAAATTCTAGTGTGACTGTTCTTATTTCATAGAGATGGCCTTTCGAATCGTTTGGCTCTAGTTTCGTACCGATCAGTTTACCAGTTTTCGAGATATGACGTTACTTCCGGTTTCAAAATGGCGGCTGAAATCTCTGACCCATTAAAATTTAATTTAAACATGATTACATCTTATTATAAACTGTCTCAAATAGTATTTATTGTATCAAAATGTAAATTAGGTCGATTTTTTTAATGTGTGACGTTATTTCCGGTTTTGGTATGGGAAACTGTAAAACTTACTGATGATAATACATAAAGTAGACCGTAAAAATCGATTAGCGCTGGTTTCGTTCAAATCGGTTTAGCCGGTTTTGAGATATGATGTCACTTCCGGTTTCAAAATGGCAACTTCCGGTTGGTTTTATAACAAGTCACATGAGATGTCAAAAGTACACACTTTACATAAATATCAAAATAATCGGATCAAACTTTGTCGCCGAAATGCCTATCGATGTATTTCAAATTTCATTACGTCATTTCCGGTTTCTTTAACATAATGTTTAGTCTTTTGCTACTGATAATGCATATAGATGACCGTCTGAATCATTTGGCGCAAATTTCGTTCCAATCGGTCTAACCGTTGACGAGATATGACATCACTTCCGGTTTCAAAATGGCGGCACAAAAAAAGTCATGGGCGCGAGGGCAAATCAGACGCCAAAAGTGCACACGTGGTAAAAATTTGGGATCATTTGGTTCAGCCGTTTAGGCTGTGGCCTGTTTACCGGATTCTAGCTCCATCCTACTACTACTACTACTACTACTACTACTATGATTACTGATTATTTTGAAAACCGCCCTAAAACACGATTTTCACGGCCCTCTAGCTCGCAAAGGGCGTAACCTAGTGTTCCCAAATTTAGTATGTGTAGTGGGGTGGGCCATAGCTCGAAATTAAGATATTTCGCAACAATGTGAGATTTTCCAATTTTATGATCCAGTAGGCCGAAAATGCCACTTTGATGCTTACAGTAAAAGTGGGTTTGCTCCAGCCTTTATATGAGAGTGTGAGCGCCGTACGACTTGGCTGGCGTGGAGCGACCGCTCCACTAGATTTGTTCATCAATGTTTTCATTTGTTAATTGTTCATGTTGTAACGTTATAGACTTAAAAGTCGACAGTACTCGCAGAAAAATTTCGATTCCGATGTAAAAAAAATCCTAGAAATGCATAAGGATGCATTAGCTCTGGGTTGTGCGTGACATTTGTGACATGTAATCGTGTGTTGTATGTTGCATATACTTCTGTGAAGTAAGTTATTTTTATTCAAATATTGAAAACCACAAAAAAAACATAAAAAGGCGGCCCCTACTTTTTTCTTCATGGCTTGACCGAATGTCTCCAAATTTTTACAGCACAGAGATCAAGAGTAAATCTGTGTCTCTAGTGCTTCAAAAAAATAAAAATAAAATTTTACTCGTGTTGAAGAGGATGCCATGAGCAATATATGTGTCCTTTTGGCACCTCTACCCTGAAAATACTAAACAAACAATAACACTTTTGGCGCACTAGAGGCACAGATTTATTATTTATCTATAATCTGTGAAATTTTGAAGACAATCGGTAAAGCTGTTTAGAAATAAGTAGGGCCATTTTGTGCTTCATAAAACATGGATTTCATCAAGTATCGTAGACTCTTCAACTGGCATATAAAAGGTGAGGGTAACCTTGAAACGTCTCAATATTATGATAACGAGCGAAAGAAATCTATAAAATTGTATCATTTTCGGAAGAGCGGTGAGGGTACGTACTACTCAGTTCCCACTCATGCCCGTAGTTCCGCTACGCGACGCCGTACGAGCGCCTGTTGGTCGGCGTCGGCGTCGTCTTGAGCGTCGTCGCCGGAATCGGGAATCCGTGCTTCATCCTACTCTACGCAGAGTTTGCGGCGCTGTTGGTCGACAGAAACATGGATAGCGTCACGACGAGTCCGTCGCCGATCCTCACATTCTTCGACGGTGGTCGCATTCTGTGAGTAATGTAAATTCACATTTATCAAGTGAGCGTCTCCACTTAAAACTTATGGCTCGAATCTCTGTTTTTGTCGGTTTGTGTATTATGCATCTCCTGCCAAACGAAGTAATGGATCAAGCAAATCTTTTCACACAAATTATATTACTATTCTGGTTCGTAACAAAATATTTTTCAGCAAGAACGGTCCATTGGTTTCATCGGAAACTTGATTAGTAGCTTGTACTTAGCTTGGCAAGGGATGAAAGAAAGTCTGTGTGCAAATTGAAACTGGAATCATTGGACCAATCATCAACAAATTTTGCATGGTTATTGGGACCTGCATTATAAGTGTTTTTGACAAATCTGCAATGAACTTCAAGAGTTCACAGACATTTTACTGACATTTTTTTGTTTGATTTGAAATATAACAAAATGTACTTATTACATTTTTATCACTGCCACTTAGATAGATTAGCTTAGAGAGTTAGACAATGGGTTCCAAGGTATTTAGAGGAACGCATTCAATACGAGGGCTCGCTTATCAATGCGTTACACCGAGCGTTTTCTAGTTACATAATTTGAAATGAAAGGAACACGTTCATTTACCATTATGGTGGAGAGTGTTGAACGAGAATTGTCTTTAGGTAGTCAGAACTCAATTAATTAAAAGTTGCTCGAAATCTACAGCAAGCATTTACTGAAATATTAACGGACCATGTACACGTTTAAGCGAATGACACCGTGTTGTTTATTTGCAGAGTAAACGGAACGCGCTCTGAACGAATGGAAGCGATGTCAGAAGACGCCGTCGCCTTTGCAAAAGGCATTTTGTGCTCGACGTCTGCCACATTCATCATGGCGTCAGTTGGCATTATGTTGCTCAACAAATCAGCACTCGAACAAGTTAGATAATGATTAATATTGATCTTCCGTTATCTGTAAATTAAGGTGCGACCTGCAAAACCAGGCAACTGACGTGAAAAAGCGAACGGGAAACCCACGGTTCGTCAGAGCGTTTTCTTGACATTTGTCTACTCTAACATAATTTTAAAAAATCAGATAGTAACGACCCGGAAAATCAACTACATAATGCCACACACTGGAGTACATTATGACCTCTGGTTCGATCTCAAAGTGTTAAATACGATATGTTTGGTAAAATAAACGTATTTAACACTTTGAGATCGTATCGGGTGTCATAAAGTACAGCATTGCGTGGCATATGTTTAATAACCTGTAATGGGTCGCTACTATCTGATTTATTAAAATTATGTAATTGTGAAACAAGTTTCAGAAAAACGCTTTGACGAACCGTGGATTTTGAATTGCTCTGACATTGACCAAAAGAATCGTTGGTGCTCAGATCGGGCAAGATCTATCTAACTGCCATTGGTCGGTTCTTGCACGCTACCTACCCTTCAGTTGTTGAATAAATCTGATGAACATGTCAGATTACCTCTATTCCTCAGGTGCGTCGGGTGAGAGAGATGTTCTTGAAGTCGTTGCTTCGACAAGATCAAGCTTGGCACGACTTAAATGGCACTGCGAACGTCGCTACTCGTCTCACAGAGTACGTATCAGCAGTAATGCGGTGTCAATTACCGTCTAGACCTCTCTCATTGTCTCATGTGGCTTATAGAGTACTCATCAGCTGTAATGTGTCAATTACCGTCTAGACCTCTCATTGTCTCATGTGGCTTATAGAGTACGTATCAGCTGTAATGCGGTGTCAATAACCGTCTAGACCTCTCATTGTCTGTGTCCCGCAGTGACCTTGAGAAGCTGCAAGAAGGAATCGGAGAGAAGATCGGGATATTCACCTGCCTCATCGTCTCCTTCGTCTCGTCAGCTATCATGTCATTCATCTACGGCTGGAAACTTACTCTTGTCGTTCTGAGCTGTGCCCCGATCGTCATTATTGCTCAGTGTGTAGTTTCAAGGGTAAACATTCCATACAATTACCTACGTATAATATGTTGTGATGCGTTCGTTTAATAGTGATAGTAAACAAATTTGTTTGAAGAAACACCCTATTGTGATCGATATGTCATAACACATCTGAGCTTAAAATTACTGATCAAATGTCACGAATAATTTGTTAGTTTTCATCAAGACTTCTTACCCCGAACAAATCACACAGCTTGTATTAAATATTGTTTATAAGTTTTGTGCCGTTTCTTCTCGGTTGCTTGCATTTTGGTGCCTTTTTATTCGAAATATTGTGACAGCGACGTTTCGCCGATAGTATTGTCTGCATTCAGGCTGACATGATATGTAATGAATAAACCAGGCATCAATATTAATAATGTCTTTTTTAAAAATCTGTATTAAATAATATATACCCACATAGTTAATGAGTTAATGATTACAATTTCTGGCTTATGCCACCACTTGTTTAAATGAAACTTAATACTAAATACTAATATTATTAAATTTTTACAGACTATCAAACAGCAATCAACAGTGCAAAACAGCACCTGACACTTCATTCAACCTCTGAACTACTTTATTATTTCAAATAACGCTCTTCAATAATAATTCTAAATCAAAAGTAGATCCCAAACCTAATGGTACCTATAGTTCTCTGTGAATAATATTCACAACTGTTCGTAATCCAACTCATGTTTTCAGTCACCATCAATTTGGTTTGTTCACCAAAGGTTCAAAGTTCGCTGACAGTCCAAGAACTTGCGTCATACGGCGCGGCAGGAGCAGTGGTTGAAGAGGTGCTCGGCGCCATGCGGACTGTTGTTGCATTCGGGGGCCAGAAGAAGGAGGTGGACAGGTACAAGGAGTGCCTGGAACCGGCTCAAAGGATGGGCATCAAGCGAAGTCTTTACTCCGGACTTGGAAGTGGAATCATGGGGTTAATACTATACAGCACATACGCCCTGGCATTCTGGTATGGAGTAAAGTTGGTATTAGAAAATCGGAACGAGAAAGTTCTGGAATACACACCAGCCATTATCATAATAGTAAGTCACATTGTATAAACAATACAAAGTAGATGGTATTGATGTTGGTACATTTTCCAAAACATAGGTGGTTTTAAACAAAAGTCGATTTTGAGATAAATGTGTCATTACATACTTTGAAGCAAGCTCTATCGTTAAAAACGTAACTATTGAATTCTAAACAATTTAATTCTTATATACAAATCTGCCAAATATGCAGTTCGGATAAAAACCAGTCAAAACGTAGCTTCTTTACACTTGAGCCAATAGGATGGCTATTGCCCAATTCAACTCATTGAGTTATTGAGTTATTGTTCAACTCAAACTTATTTCAATATCTATCTTCAGAGATAATCACTCTAATGTGTAGGAAGGGATGTGCGTTGTGAAATATATCCGACCGAACAAATGTGTAGTAATGCTCCTTCTCACAATTACCATCAGAGAGTTCAAATAGGTTGGTGTTGCGTTACCATAGCAACTGGAAAAATCATGCTCAAAACTGCATCCATTTTAACGCATTACAAATAGTGTTTTCCTAGTAACCATGATTTTAACTAGAATTGCATTCCAACAGGTATTATTTGGCATCGTGGGTGGCGCCATGAGCATGGGACACGCATCACCTCATCTAGAGGCTTTCAACATCGCGAGAGGCGCCGCCAGCATCGTGTACCATGTGATTGAGCACCCTCCTGGCATCGACAGTCTCAGCGAGGTCGGCGTTCGTCCAGACCAAGTAACTGGAGACATCGAGCTGAGAGAAGTGACCTTCAATTACCCGGCCAGGCCGGAGGTCAAGGTAGGACCCACCTTCCGAACAAGACTCTTCGTTCCATCTTGAAATCAAACGTGTATGTATCCTCTTACCCTCCAGGTGCTCGACGGACTCAACTTGACCGTCCCGCACGGCAAGACGGTGGCTCTGGTCGGACCCTCGGGCTGCGGGAAGTCCACGGTCCTGCAGCTCATCCAGCGCCTCTACGATCCCGCACAAGGGTCGGTCCGCGTTGACGGCGTCGACGTGCGCGAACTGAACGTGCAGTGGCTGCGCGGGAACATCGGCGTCGTCGGCCAGGAGCCGGTGTTGTTCGACATGACGATCAGAGAGAACATCCGCTACGGGTTCGTCGAGGCCACGGACAAGGATATCGAACAGGCGGCGCAGGAGGCCAACGCGCATGACTTCATCTCGAGACTACCGCAGGTGGCTACCTGACACTTGTTGCTTGATGTGTCTCCGTTACAGTATGTCTGTTGTAGTACTGATTACTCTGTTGATCTAACAACTTTTTAGGGATACGACACTATTGTGGGCGACGGTGGCGCACAACTGTCTGGGGGTCAGAAGCAGAGGGTTGCTATAGCGAGGGCGCTGGTTCGCCGCCCCCATATACTGTTACTGGATGAGGCGACCTCAGCTCTCGACAGAGCCAGCGAAGTTAAGGTGAGTTCTAACTGCTGTAGTTTCTCCATTGACAAGTCCATCGTGCAATGATCATAAAATGTCGTGAAAGTGAATTCAAATCAACTGTTTCCCTTACGTTTAGGTTCAAGCGGCGTTGGACCGCGCCGGTCAGGGCCGGACAACGATCGTGGTCAGTCATCACCTTGACATGATCAAAAAGGCTGATCGCATTGCAGTGGTAGCCGGAGGACGAGTCGTCGAGCAAGGGACGCACGTAGAACTGATGGCCTTGAATGGACAATATAACGACCTCGTCAGAGCTGATAAAGCCGATCAAAGAAGTAATGTCAAGAAAATATTGTCACCTTTTTTCAAGGTCTATATACATTTTTCCTGTTTTCAGAAGCAAGAGTCGCTGCTAATACCCAAAAATCTAGAGCTGTAAGAAGTTTGAATGCAACCCTTGAAAAAGGATCCAATCTTATTGTTACGAAAAGCGAAATAGTGAAGAATGTAATTGAGGTAAATACTGATTGTACCAATCAATTGGGATACAACGGTAACAGTAACAGTAGCGGCTACAATGTCACATTTTTCTGTGCTTCCATACCACAAATGCCTATGGATCAGAGAGGAGTTAGTGTGACGATATCCCTCCACCTGTCCACCTCTAGACCGCGTGGTTTGTGGAAGCCCGTGTTGTAAATGTTACACTGTCCTTCGGATGGGACGTTAAGCCGTTGGCCCCCTTGGCATCTTTCGTCTGGAGCAGGTTACCTACATCCCGGTACCGGGTTTCCTCTCCTCCCTTCTCTAGGTATATTACATTCTCACTAGTGGAGCCTGGCTCCGTTGAGAATATGGAATTAATAATAATAATTAAGATGGCTAAGACAGCTGAGTAGTGATTTTGACCTTGACGATTATTAAACTCGATTTGTATCAATATCAGCGGTGACAAATGTAATTGTATATGAAATAGGGCGGTTCAATCAAAATAATGAAAAAATAGATTAGTTTATGACCTGTTGTTCGTCCTACCGATGTTTAGTGCCTGAAAATTAGTAATCATATGGCACTTTATGTGCCATATGTGCCATGTGCTATATGTGTGTTTGTGTATGACAAAATAAAATAAACAACCCATTGCAAACTCTGAAATTATTTTCATTGAACAGTTTTGACGACGCTCACGATGCCTTATTTTGTTGTTGTTATTTTGTTGTTGTTTGTTGTTAACAAATTTGTACATTGTTAAAAAAATTATTGATAAAAAACAATTAAAAAGCTCTTTAAGGTCAAACTCACTATACTCAGCCGTTTTAAGCCGTTAGCCCCCTTGGTATCTTTCGTCAGGTGTAGGCTACAAACCGGTACCGAGTTTCCTCTCCTCCCTTCTCTATATTACATTCTCACTATAGTTGAGCCTGGCTCAGTTGAGAATATATTTAATGAATCAAATTCCCAGGGTTTGTGAGAACTACTTTATAAATGTTTCCTTCTTTTTACCATAAATGAAGAGACTTTCGTTCAACCAGGAAGAAGCTTATCCGGCACCGTTCATGCGCATCATGGCACTTAACAAACCGGAATGGCACTACATCATCGTTGGCTGCATTTCCGCAATAGTCTTGGGCTGCAGCCTTCCAGCATCTGCATTTCTTTTCAGTCAAGTCTTCAGGGTACCTATGACACTAACCGATCAAACATTACTGAGCTGTTCTGATGGTTCGTTGTTTGAACAAAACATACCTAATGTTCTTGACAAATTCTAGGTTCTTTCTCTAGTTGACGTAGAGGAGGTTCAAAATCAAACGAATGTGTACTCCTCCGTCTATGTGGTCATCGGGATTCTTTCAGGGTTAGCTACTTTTCTACAGGTATGTGTATCCGCCGCTTTGGTTGTACGCAAATACCTACATTTTTGTTACGAAATATTTTAAAATAATAATTGTCAGCATTATTAGGGGATTTTATTGGTACTTACATGAAAACGGTTCTACAAATCAATAACAAGTTATTCTCTGACATAATGACTCATTGTTACAGACGTACATCTTCGGCTTAGTTGGAGTGAAGCTCACAACTCGGTTGCGCACGCAAGTGTTCTCCTCCATGATGGACCAGGAGATCGGATGGTTCGACGACGAGAAGAACAGCGTGGGAACTCTGTGTGCCAGACTTGCGGGTGACGCGTCCAACGTGCAAGGGGTGAGTGGATGACATTTCTTCGATGGAAGTAAAACGAGCACCTTCTTTAATATTGATTGACATTGTTATAACTCACATTGACTGTGTCTGCTAAACTATTAAATATGATACTTGAAATTATCTGCCTTGGGGAAGATTTCTGATTTGATTTTATATTTACATCGATATTCTTCAAAGCAAATTGCTTGTTTGTTTTTGTTTTATAATGTACACTCAACAAATGATAAAGCAGTATTAGAAAGAAATGGATTGGCTGAAAAATATGTGACAGCATCGTCCTATGAAGTCTATGCTAACTCAATTCGACTAAAAAAGCTACAGTGAGAACTCTAGCGGTAGAAGTTGACACTACCGAGAGGAGGACTGAATGTATTTCCCATACGAAGCGTGCTAAATGTAGATAGGTCTACATCCGACACTATTATAAATATAACCCTCAAGTTCATAAGGAATGAAGAAAACATTACGCTTGTTCGATTTGTCACCTCAGAATTTTTCTCCGAGTTCAAATTACGGTGCAATCGTGTTTCAAACATGAAATGTTTCAGCCGGCTTCAGCCAATGAGAGGACAGGAAACGGATACTCAAACCATTCACGGCACTCTATCAGCTGAATTGACTTAATTTTGAAAGTAATTTATTAATTATCAACGGCTTATAATCAAGAAACCAACATTATTATTTGTACATATATTCATAATAGTACTTAGTTTCATATTGAAAGTGACGTCATAGGTCTAAATATCCTGCAAAGTGCGTGATTTTGAACCATGTTTTGCCGTAAGAAACCAAGTAGGCTTTGAACTGAATCCTCCTCTCAGCGGGCATCACACAGCGTCCGCAGCGCCATCTCTTATCACTTTTTTGGACGAATATACGTCTAGTAGGGGAGCTCTGATTTAATAGACCATTTTAAATATTATCTCGGTGGCTCTGCTTCCTAAGAAAAATCATATGCAGTTTGATTTCCAGACAACTTAGTCCCTGTTTCAACAATAGGTAAAACAGGGACTAAGGTGTCTGAAAATAATACTGCATATGATTTTTCTTAGAAAGCAGAGCCAGCGAGATAATATTTAAAATGGTCTATTGATAAAAACAAGGATTGGTTGTCAAGGGACCTGAACAGAAGCCAATCCGTTTCGTTCCTATACCGTTTTATGATTTGTTGGGTGTACATCGAAATTGTTCAATGGAAATCGTTTAAACGTCGAATTATAATATCCTTCATTGGCAAGGGTACTAGAAATGTTAACATTCTTTCACCACCAGGCCACAGGATCTCGCATCGCCGTCATACTTCAGTCAATCTCGACTCTTCTCGTCGGCTTCATCATAGCGATGCTCTTCTCGTGGAAACTGACTCTCGTCTCGGTCATTTCGGTGCCGATTTCATTTGCTGCCGTTTTCTTAGAGGCCCGTGTTTTCAATAGTGATGGAGATCACGAGAAAGAAGCCTTGAAGGCGGCTACAAAAGTAAATATTCTTTATGCATCAGTGTACAGAGAGTTAGAGTAATGGGTGTATAAAGGTTGATGGTTCTTGGGTTTCAATTAAAATCCGGTACTTTTATTTTCATTGAGTTGATCTATTTCAATTCAATATGGGAGGATATCATGTTTTCTGTACTTTACGAAATTCCGTTGTACGTTTTGCCCGTATCGGTGATCGCTCATCAACGCGTTACACCAAGCGTTTCCCTAGTATTATGAAAGGAAGGGAACTAAATCACCATATTACACATCTTATTTCCAGATCGCAGTCTCGGCGATCTCTCAAGTACGCACCGTAGCTAGTCAATGTGGAGAGAGCGCCGTCCTTCACTGTTACGGGAAGGAATTGGCGGCAGCACTCAAAGCAGGCAGCAAGAAGCGAAGACTGAGGGGAGTTGTGTTCGCAATGGGACAGTCTTTACCCCTCATGTGCTTTGCCCTCACATTCTGGTACGGCGGACAACTGATTGCCAATGAAAACATGCCTTACGAGAATGTTCTTATGTGAGTACCTTAATGCCAATGCGTAAGAATATAAGATAACTTTAATTACTCATTTTCTTGCACATCCAATAGGTCGTTCTTATCTTTTCTCGTTCGCAGAGTTGCGGAAGCTTTACTATACGGAACTTGGATGTTAGCACATTCTCTGGCCCACGCTCCGAATATGAGTGCTGCTAGCAATGCAGCTGGCAGACTGTTTCAACTTGTAGACAGGAAGCCACTTGTTGCTGATCGGCATAACCAGTTACTGATCAACCATGTCGTACGTGATCGTGGAAGTAACCTCTTCATAAGTGACAGATTGTACATTGGTTTGGTTTGTTCTTTTGGAATATAAAAACAAATTGTCATTTGTTCTCGAGCAGAGTCTGAAGGGTGGAGTGGAGTACTGCAAGGTCGGGTTCTCGTATCCAACGAGGCCCGAGGTGAGAGTTCTCCGTGACCTCGACTTGCTCGTCAGTCCCGGCAAGACGGTTGCTCTGGTCGGCGTCAGCGGATGCGGCAAGTCCACCTGCATCCAACTCTTGCAACGCCTCTACGACCCCACGTCGGGGACGCTGGTGAGTTCAGAGTTATCAATAGCTTCAACATCCGACACATATCATCACCTCTACACTTGATCATTACAGCGCATGAGCGACGTGGACATCACAGACTTGGGTCTAGAGCGCCTGCGCGGGGAGCTCGGCATCGTCTCGCAGGAGCCGGTGTTGTTCGACCGGACGATCGCCGAGAACATCGCGTACGGCGTGAACACGAGACACGTGGGACAACACGAGATCACAGCCGCGGCGGAGAAGGCGAACATCCACGACTTCATCGCGTCGCTGCCGCAGGTGAGTGCCTCTCGTCGTGGACATCAGTGGAGGCGTTGAGGAGGTGATGCTAGCGACTTGTTCCAGGGTTATCTCACCCGCCTGGGTGCAAAGGGGGCCCAACTGTCCGGGGGACAGAAACAGCGGGTCGCCATTGCGCGGGCGCTGCTGAGGAACCCGAGGATCTTGCTGCTCGACGAGGCGACCTCAGCGCTGGACACTCAGAGCGAGAAGGTAGGAGTGTTCCGTACCTGATGAGTTGTCCCTCTAGTTGACTTAATCATCACTCAACTCTGTGTTATGCCAGGTGGTTCAGGCGGCTCTGGATGCTGCGCGTGAGGGACGCACTTGTATCGTGATCGCGCACCGTCTTGCGACCATCCAACACGCCGACCTCATGTGCGTGCTGCACCAGGGGGCGGTGGTGGAGGCGGGAACTCATGTGGGGTTGCTGGCGCTCGGCGGACATTACTGTCAACTGCACCAGCAAGCAGGCGTCGCGTAGATCCTGCATGTGGGGTTGTTGGCGCTCGGCGGACATTACTGTCAACTGCACCAGCAAGCTGGCGTCGCATAGATCTTGCGTGCGGAGTTGCTGGCGCTCGGCGGACATTACTGCTAACTGAACCAGCAAGCCGGCGTCGCTTAGATCCTGCACATGGGGTTGTTGGCGCTCGGCGGACATTACTGT